>JADMNF010000098.1:0-124100 GCA_016097085.2 Sporothrix curviconia | reverse complement strand
GGGGGGCAGTGGGGGGCGGGTTGATGAATCAAGTCTGGCCTTGCAGGTTTTCTCTCCATCGTTCTTGCCTCGAGAGCAACTTGACAAGGTAAGATAGTATCTGCTGATCTATTTGGCGAAGAGCACGAGGGAGAAAGATGAACGAATGACGAGGACATGAACAAACAAAAAGAGAAGACGCTGACTTGCCTCGCTCCGGCTGAAACCGCCACGAGGACAAAAGATGGGAAAGGGAATGCAAAACAGCAGAGACAAGTCATCCAACGGTCCAATACGGAGCATAATGTCAGCTGGCTGTTATTTTGCCCTGTTTTGCGTTGCGCACTGTTATTTGAATAACGCTTTTCTTCCGCGCTGGGTGTATCTTACCTTTATTTCTCAGATATATTTTGCTACCCTATTTCCCCCTATTGGTCACCCCCGTAATTTCCGAGACGATCGTCAGGAAGCGCCCCAATCTAAATCTCCTTTCTTCACTGTCAAAATGAGAAAAATTAAACAAATGCCGGCCGTTTCTTTTTGACGCGCACTTAAATCCCCTTGAGGCCCTGTAAATGACTTGCAATGCAGAAAATGCTGGAAATGCCTGCTGTTCCCTGCCGGTTGGAAGAATGGCGTCCAGCCTCCTGCATAAAACCAGGGTTTTGTCCCTCGCTTTCTTTAGACGCAATGAAACAATGTCCCAGCCGATCGGTTCATATTTCTTCGTCGCTGGATGTTTCGCCTTGATCGTTTCCCTATGACACTGCCCCTGCGCATTTCGCCCGACCCGTCCTATGTTCTTTATTCGATGACTGTGCTGTCTGTTGTCTGTCTGTCTGCACCGATATCCGTCTCAGCCCTGCACCGCTCTACCTGTGCATCTGCGTGAACTGCACTGTGACTTTGGCAAGCGGGTGATGCCACTATGAGCCTCCCAAAAGCCCAATCTGGTTTGCACTGTAAGCAGTGTGATCTGCGATTGTTTAGAAAATGGTTTTCTCTGCAACATCAGCTATTTGTACCACGTGAACAGACTAGTACTGCTGACTCGTTAAGCGCATATTTCGATGGATGTTGTTGACCAGAGCGCATCGCTGATATTCTTTAATCAAATCACCTTTGTGCTTGATTCTGAGCGTCGCCCTTCCGATACACTTTCCCTCTCCTCTTGAACTTCGTTCTCTTTTTTGATTACTTGTGACAATGGTCCTGCTCTGCTTGCCTCTGGGCGCTGACCATGGTAAGACACCGCGAGGGTTAATGTAGTAAGCGGTGGGGCGTGGAGGCTCTTTGCTCCTTCATTTAATCACACTGAGCCTGCATACGTGTAAATTTTCTTTTCTTTCGGCTCAGGCCCCCAGCGGCCAAACAAACAGCCACGAACCAACCACCGCAAAGACGCGTTTTTGCGACGAAACGACCGACGATTGACGGCCGAGTCCCGACGACACCCATCACGAGCCGACACGCTCCTACCGCCGAGTTCATCGAGATACCCACCGGTACCGCCTGTTGCCTTGGTCGCGTCGGTGTCGTAGGATTGTTTGGGGCGCGTAGTCAGGTGCCCTTTTTTGGCAGGCAAATTTTCTGTTTTTATTTTCGCGGCAATTTGTTTGATTCCCGGCAAACCTTCTTGGTACGTGACGCGATTCTTTTGCTGTGGAGGACACAACGGGTGGATGTTGATGTGGTAGTAAGTCCACTCCGTCTTGTTGTTTCAGCGTGTCTAGCCCGACTGTTTACCGCTGTCCTCATCATTGCCATTGCCATCATCACCATTTTTATCACCAACCTCGTCACCGTCAACAGCCTCGTTATCAATCACATGCTTGGCATCGACCATCCACCACCCTCCCTACAGTCGCTAACGTTGTCCAGATCGTGGCGCCTCTTCACCTCCTGCCGAGACGCCCTGCTGCGCCCGACGGTTCCTGGCGCGGCGGGCCTCTTTTGGGCATGACGTCTTCCTCTTCCTCCTTCACGCCCTCGAGTCGCTGCTGCTGTTCCAGTCGATACTCAAGCACGGTGTCGAGCCCGATGCGTTTTCCCGCATCGCCTCTGTCCTCCAGGCCAACCCTTTCATCCGCAGCGACGACCGCTACAATGTCGAGCGCCCTGACTGCCGACTCGTTACGGAGACTGTTCCTGGAGGAGGTTGGCGCGGAAAAGGTCGACGTCTCGGCCCTGCCCCCCCTCATCGAGCGTTTATATGTGCGGTATCGCGACCATATCGTTGGCGCCATCCGCGAAGATGAACGGCGCATCGAAAAAGTCCAGGGTGAGATCCGGCTGCTAGAGCAACAGGCAGCTGGCGGCGGCGGACGAGGAGCGCGCGCTGCCGAAGCACGTGCAGCCGAAAAGCCCAAAGTAGCGGCGGGACGACAGCTGCAGGTACAGTTACAGCAGCAACAGCAACAGCAACAGCAACAGGCCGTGGCGACAACAGCAAACAGCACCGACGGCATCCCCGGTCCTTGGCAAGAATGCAGGCCAAGCGGGAAGTGCAGCATCCTCACGGTCCACGTCTGTCTCAGCCCCAGCCCGACCCGCCTCGTCAACGCCGGAAATCCACACACCAGCTGTCCAGCGCGGTGCTCCAGCAGCTGTCCCTCTTTTGCCTGCCACGGCTCGTCCAGATGCAGCCTCGTCCGCCTCGACACCAGGCCGTTTAGTAGCGAGCCCAGCACTCCAGCATCAACAACAAGCAGCAGCAGCAGCAACAACAACAGCAGCAGGCACGCACAACACCTCAGCTTGCACCCCTCCCACCGCCTGCCTCGGTTTCTTCACAACCTCCTTCGCGCGCATTCATCAACGGCCCGACAAAGCCTCCTCCCAAACGATCCGAAACTTTTTGGCCGCAACACCTGCCGGCCAGCCTACCGTCGTCCCCTCCAAAAACGTCTCTCGTTCCATCTCGCCTGCACAGACTCCGACACTTCCCCCGACACTCCCCCGCCACCACAACAACAGCCAGCAGCAGCAGCAGCAGAAGCAGCAGCAGCAAGCTGCTGTACCACCATCACTCAAGACGGGCCAGATACTCCCAAGTCGGCCACGCCTCCGTGTCTCACCCCGATCCACAACAACACCCATTTCCTAACTCTCCCTCCACTGTCGCCACTTCGCATCAGAATGCCCAAACAGCCCAGCCACCCGCTGGCCCTGCCGCTGGCCGCGTTGAGACGCCCCGGCCTTTGGTGCCTGTAGCACAGAAGCTGATGCCCATCGCACCAGTGCCTCTTGCGCCACATCAGATGCAGCCGCGCGGTCCACCACCAGGTCCACCGCCAGGAGCCCCCAGTACACCTGGACCCCAGGGCGCAGGTGGGCTGCCCCTTGTCCCTCGCCCGCCCCTGCCCGAACATGTTCGCGGAGGACCGCCGTCAAGGACACCTACGCCCGTCCAGTCGCCTCGGCCGCCGTTTCCACATACCCCGTGGCTGCTGCTAGTACGGCAATGTTCCTCCCCAGAGGAAGCGGCACACGGTGGAAGCCGAGCGACCCGACACCATCGACACCGGGCGATATGGCAAGCCCGGCCTATGAGCCGCTCAGCCCTGTGCAACCGGCGCCGCGTATGGCCGACGTCGTGGAGAGGACGCTGACGAGGACAGAGACGATGCCTCGGCAGCTTCGCCCTCAGCCAGGGCCCGGCGAACGCTGCGGAACCAGCCTAACAGGCCAGCAAAGACTTGGACCGCAGTATCCGTGGTCGGTCGTTGCGCACACGTCACGGCAGTGTTGATGATGATGTGACACATCCGATAAAGGCGGAGGCGTCATCTCCCAAGCTGTTGAAACGAGGATGCCGAGGAAGAGGAAGAGGAGGTTTCGCGCAAGCGCAAGAGAGGGGAGAGCGTGCTGGCGCGCCGCCGGCTCGTGGGCCCTCCAACGCCGACCGACGCACGTCCTGTGGATGCGCGGCTTCCCCAAGATCAGCGCATCTGCACTGGACCAAATCGGTAGCCACCGGCATGCCAACATGTTTGCGCACAAGATCCGCGACCGGCGGACGCACCTGGTTACGGGCAGCATTGTGCGGCACCCGGTCGACTCAAGTCGATCCGCATCGCCATCACGCAGGGCAACAAGGCAGCGTTAGCGGCGTCGGTCGCACTGGCGAGAGCAGCGAGGGCAACTTCAGTGTGGCTGCCAATCAGCGCGGACCTGGTGCCCGCCCCGTGGCATCATCAATAGCAGCCAGCTCGAGTGTGAGCTGGTGCACATGTTTGCCAATGCGGTCATGTACAACCCGGGACTCGCACCGCGGCGTAGGCCCTGCGTTCTTGGTGGAGGACGACGTGGCCGATGACGACGACCCGTCCTCCAACCCCAAACCCAGACACGAGCATTAGCAACGTGCGATACCAGGTCGACGAGGACGGCGTTGTCAACGACACGCGCGCCATGTATGTCGAGGTCGAGAAGCTGCTGAGTGAGATGCGGTCGGCCGAGCGCCAGCGAGGCATTGCCGCCGCCACCGTCCGGTGCCAAGGGTCTAGACTTGCGTTCTCGAGGAGACCGAGGCCGTCGAAGGCGGCCAGGGCAATGACGAAGAGGCCAAAGAGGCCAAGGAGGGCAAGGAGGCCAAGGAAGACGAGGATGCCGACGAGGGCGGCACGAGCAAGCGGCGGCGGATCACTCGTGGTCAGTAGCGTGGCTAGACGTTGAGAGGATATGCCGCGTTCTAAGATCTAGAGTTGCTCTCCTTTGAAGTAGGAGTCTTGATGAGCGATCTTGCTTCTTTTCTCTCTTTTTTTTGGCCGTCTGTTTGTATTGCTCTACAAGTTACTTTTTCTTTTGTTCGTCGGTTGGAGTTTTTGTAGTGTTTTTTTTTTCGTTCTACCCCCTTTTTTGATTTTGCATACAGACGTCTGTACAAATATCTGTACAATAATGCGATTCCTATCTGACATGCATTGCTGTCAGCTCGACTCTACGAATATCTCTGCATGTAACATTTGCCTGTAGCAGGACGACTTCAGTGCTCAATTGAAGTGGACCCAAGCCCATCATTGGTGGCTGCTAGCTCCCCATATTTCACGTGACTCTTACGCGTTGTTCCTGCCTTGCTTAGTCGATTGTGGGTGGCGGTTGCCGTGTCGCCAAACGTGCCTAGCAATTAAGCATTGCTTTGGGATGAACATTATCAAACTTGGCCTTTGCTGGATCACCACATCACCACATCACCACACCACGAGACCCATCGACGACATCTCTCAGTCTACGACCCTTCTTCAACCCTCCCTCTCATCTTCTTCCCATCGATCGATCCGTTCCTCTCCCAGTCGCCGGTCTCGCGACCGCCAACCCCACCGCCACAATGTCGCTCGACAACTACTACCAGAATAAGATCGAGGCGATGAAGCTCGAGATCCTCAAGGGCCAGGCCGTGCTGCGGCGTCTGGAGGCGCAGCGTAACGACTACAATTCGCGCGTGCGGCTGCTGCGCGAGGAGCTGGGGCTGCTGCAGCAGCCGGGCTCGTACGTCGGCGAGGTGGTCAAGGTCATGTCGACGAAAAAGGTGCTGGTCAAAGTGCACCCGGAGGGCAAGTACGTTGTCGACGTGGCGGACGACGTCGACCTGGCCAAGCTGACGGTGGGCAAGCGCGTGACGCTGCTGTCGGACAGCTACAAGCTCGAGAAGATGCTGCCGTCGTCGGTGGACCCGCTGGTGTCACTGATGATGGTGGAAAAGGTGCCGGATAGCACGTACGACATGATTGGCGGTCTGGACCAGCAGATCAAGGAGATTAAGGAGGTGATTGAGCTGGGCCTCAAGCACCCGGAGCTGTTTGAGAGCCTGGGCATTGCGCAGCCAAAGGGCGTCCTGCTGTACGGCCCCCCGGGCACGGGCAAGACACTGCTGGCGCGTGCCGTGGCGCACCACACGGACTGCAAGTTTATCCGCGTGTCGGGCTCGGAGCTCGTGCAAAAGTACATTGGCGAGGGCTCGCCGCATGGTGCGCGAGCTGTTTGTGATGGCGCGCGAGCACGCGCCGTCGATCATCTTCATGGACGAGATCGACTCGATCGGCTCGTCGCGTGTCGAGGGCTCGTCGGGCGGCGACTCGGAGGTGCAGCGCACGATGCTGGAGCTGCTCAACCAGCTGGACGGCTTTGAGCCGACCAAGAACATCAAGGTCATCATGGCCACGAATCGCCTCGACATCCTGGACCCGGCGCTGCTGCGGCCCGGCCGCATCGACCGTAAGATCGAGTTCCCCCCGCCGAGCGTCGAGGCGCGTGCCGACATTCTGCGCATCCACAGCCGCAAGATGAACCTGACGCGCGGCATCAACCTGACCAAGATCGCCGAGAAGATGAACGGTTGCTCGGGCGCCGAGCTCAAGGGCGTGTTGCACCGAGGCCGGCATGTACGCGCTGCGCGAGCGCCGGGTGCACGTCACGCAGGAGGACTTTGAGCTGGCGACGGCCAAGATCCTGAACAAGCACGACGACAAGGAGGTGTCGTTGGGAAAGCTGTGGAAGTGAGGGACGGGCGACGATGGCTACTGCGGTTTCGGCTGGTTTGTTTTTCATGGGGTTTTTATTGTGGTTCATGTATTATAGCATATGGCAGGCCGTCATGAATACAGCGTGTCTTCTGTCTGATTGTTGTCCTGTGTGTCCTATCTGTGTGTCTTTTCCCCGTCTTTCTCCCGCCAACATTACAGCATTGCAGCTTCGCGGCATTACAGCACCCGTCCTTTGATTCCTCCATCCCACCCCTCACTAGTACCGCTCCACCATGACGCTCGACGATCGCCGCGGGCTGCGGGCCTTGGACGTAGATGGCCGACGGCGGCTGCTGCCTCGGACGACGACGGGGACGGGCTCGGCAACAGGCGTAGACTGCGTGTAGACGCCGTAGGGAGGACGCGTGCGGCCTCGCTCGCTGTAGTAGTAGCGGCTGTCCTCGCGGCGGTGGTGGCGACGGCGGCGCGGGGGCGGATCGTCGTACCAGGCCTCGCGGTCGGGCGGTGCGCCGAGGTTGAAGCAGGAGCGGATGATCCAGAGCAGCAGCAAAAAGCCCACGACAGAGCCAATGACAATGCCGGCAATGGCGCCGCCAGACAGACCACTGGAACCACTCGAGGTCGTCGTTACGACAGTGACTGTGCTGGCCGGGGCCTGGCGGACGCGGAGGAGAAAATCGTGCAGCTTGGCCGAGGACGGCGAGGTGCGGCTGGGCACGGGCGTCCGCGGGTTGAGCAACGGCAACGGAGGAGGAGCCATGGTGAGGCTGTGATGAGGCTCAGAAGTATGAAGTATGAAAATAAGTATAATGTGAGTAGTATGGGATGAGACAGGTATAGCAGATGGATGAGAATGATGATAAGGATCACGACACGGACGGCAGAGAGGACCACAAAGAAACCAGGAGAGGTTGCTGGCGGGAGGCAGGAAGGACAGAGGCGGAATACAAAAGAGAGACAGTAGCTACTGGCGGCGATGCGCGGGCCGGCCTACTTATGACGATGGACTACGGATTCAGTCTTTGCAGGCCAGAAAGTGTACACACTACAACAGAGCAGCCTGCTTGGCCATGCTGAGCCGTTCTGGAACCGGTCTGCCTGTGCTTTCATCGAGGTGTGTCCTGCCGAGACTGCGTTGTGCACAAAGTGGCATGGGCATGGTACGCAACCGCGTACGAAGAGTCCTCTACGTCACCATCGAGATGGTGGGGACGGACGAGTGAGAGACATTGGGGGCCTGAGGCCTGGGCGCCTTGGAGAACATGGAAACGGAGTCCATAGTAGAGCAGCCGAATATAGACGGTAGAGGGAAGATAAATGGACCATGCACGGGAAATCAAATGGCTGCCGAATGGTGGTGGTTGGGGTGTTCAGACTTGCCAAAAAAGTACTTTGAATTACCCAGAGATGCAGATGCTGCACTTGTGCAGTCGCATTTCCCACTTACACCCCCCTGTCGAGGGAATATGCACGTTGACGATGGTGGATAAATTCAGGTTTTTTGGCGATTTCTCGTTCCGTTTTAGGGGCGTAACTGGGCACCTAAATGCTCCGTGGCAACCTCAGGCCACTCTGTCTGCCAGCATTGCCAGCGGCTCAGAATCCTGTTCGCTGTGCTGATCCCCGCCTGTGACGTACAGCTGCCAAAAAAGAAGATAAAAAAAAGACGAGTGTGGGATGCGTTGGACGGAGAGTGGAATTGATGGCAAATCAACATTGGGCAAATAAAGTGTGGTAGACAAACTGAAAAACAATGTGCCTACCGATGCCTGGTGGCTGGTGATTGTGGCTCAGCCGCCGTAACAGCGAGTTTGCGTGAGCACCAATACATCGCCACGGTGCAGTCTGCATGTAATACAGATTCCTCTTCTCTTTTTTTAATTTTGATTTTCCAAATCCAGTCTTGTTCCCCTCATTCCCCCAAGATATCGTCACGCCGCTCAGCTTTGCCAGCTCGGCCACCAGCGCGTCCTGCTGTGCCTCGTCGTTGGCCACTGCCTGAGGACTGGCCTCCCGCGAGTTGACAAAGTAGGCTCCGCTGGCCGCTGTCTTGGCTGCACCCGTGCCTAGTGTCGCCATCATGTACGACTGAGTCCTCGATACTGTCCGGCGCCGACCGCCCGCCCATCTTCGTCGGCACCCACCCCGAGCCCACCGACGACGCCGCTTCGACACCGTGCCGCGCAAAGTACTTGGCCAGCATTGTATTGTGCAGCTTGCTGTCGCTATACGTCACGCCCCGCGGCATCGTGTCGAGCTGGGGCCGGCCGCCATGGTGCATGCTCGACGACACAAAGACGAGGCGAGCGGGCGGCGGCATGAGGGCCGACAGAACATACGGCGCGAGCGTGTTGACGACAAAACAGGCGTGGGAAGCCCGTGTCGCGCGAGACGACATTGTCCTGGCCGCGGTAGACGCCGGCGTTGTGGATGATGCAGTCAAACTTGCCCGATCTCGACGCCTCGGCAGCGAGGGTCTTGGTCTCGGCCAGGCTGCTCAGGTCTCCTACAAGAACGGCCTCGGCGCCAGGGCACGCAGCCTGTGCATCAGCCGCGCGCTTTTGGCTCCGCGCGTGCAGCACGACTTGGTGGCCGCCGGCGACGAGCTTCTAGGCCGTGCGGAGGCCGATGCCGTCCGTCGAGCCCGTGATGAAGATGCGGGCCATTGTGGGATTATGCTCGCAGTTGTGTCTTGCGGTATGCGTGGAGTCGAGTGCCCACGGCTGAAAAGAAAAGAAAGGTATCAAATTAAGACTGAAGTATGGAAGTGAAGCGATTCAATGATTGGAGCCCTTTTAAACGCAACGGCAGCTTGAGCTCAAACAAACTCCGGCACCGCCTTTCCCGCCCTCTTGCCTCCCGCTATGGCGTCACACTAGCCCCGCAGTCGGCTTTCTCTTCACTCCGTCTCTCATTCTTCCATTCTTCGATTCGCGCTCAACCCCCTCTACTGCTTCCCACCCATCGACAGCTGCTGCATGTCGCGCTGCAGGTCCATGTCCACCTGCATGCTGTGCCGGATAAGCTCCAGCTCCCGGATCAACGCCGAACCTGCCACGAGCCAGAAGCTCTCCACCTGCTCCTCTTTCTCCTTCCGTCCACCGTGTCCCAGCTTTTGCGCGTGGACACATGCGAGGCACAGCTCGAGGACTGCTGTGCGCTCGTTAAGCCAAGCACCGCCATCCTCCGAGTCATCGCTGTCGAAGCCGTCGTCCTCCGCCGCTGCTGCTGGCTTCGTGTCGGGCGCCTTCTTTCTGGCCGGCCGTATCTGCGCCGTGATCCAAGACGAGATCCGCTCGTATTCGTCATGCAGTTTCCTCGACCGGTCACGCTGGCGCAGCGTCTGGGCACCCGCCTTGTTGACAATTGTGCCAATGAATACCTCGAGCTCCGTGAGTGGCAGTGTCGGGTGCTCCGAGAAATCGTACATGGTGGACTGCATCGCGTCATCGTACGCCGACCGGATGCGCAGGGCCTCTTCTATGCGCGCCTGCCAGTCACCGCATCCCAGGATCTTACACTCGCGCGTGGCCCACGCCAGGAATGTCTTGTAAAAGGACTCGTCCGTAGGCGGCACCTGCACGTCCTGCCAGATCTGCCGCTCGTCAATCGCCCGGTACAGGGTGCCGAGCGTCTTTATCGATCGGTAGTACTTGTACCGCGGCGCGTCAAGCTCGTGCTGGTCCGCCTCGTCCTCCTCGTCCTCGTCCTTGACCATAAACTGCTCAAGGTCAATGTCTTTGTGCGAGTAGATTTGAACAATGGGGCCCGGCGACAAAAAGTCCGGCCGGAAGCGGTTGGCCTTGGGCAGGTTTTTCAGATCGGCAGGAATGCCCGTCTTGGAAAAGTCGACAGCCGTCGAGTGCATCTCGGCCGTTTTCACGCAGCTGCCTTCCAGCGTGCCCTCTGGCAGCTGGTCCGCCAGGATCATGTGCCGCGTGGCAATGGCCCCAGGTGGTCGGTGCGCATAAAGTCCAAGAAGAAGTCGGCAATATCTTCCGTCTTGACGGGCCGGCCAATGTTGATGGCCTGTTGGCGCGGGTAGTCGGCCGGCACAAAACAACTCCAATGCGGTCAGCCCGCAGACAGCGGTATCCCATATGACGTTGAAAATGTCGCCGTCGAGATCACCGCCGCTCAGCTGGCTGGGCAAATCACGGGCACCGTGCGAGCTGAACACGATACAGTTCTTGAGGCACGCAAGGGATGCTCGTGCCCGTTCTCATCGTGCAGCGGGGGTGAGTATTGTAGGCCATCTGGATGTCACCCGGGTGCAGTGCCGGCGAGCGTGTCACGAGAACAGCTGCACCGTTGGGTGGCGGGCCGCGGAACCGTCGTGACTTGGACCCGCTCCTGGGCGCATCAAGCGCAATGTAGACCTCATCCTCCTGCAAAAAGCCCGTCTCGTCCATGATGCCAAAGAGGGTCACACCTTGGGGCACGAACATACGCGCCTTGTGCTTGAGCAGACGCAACTCGCGGAGGATGACCGCATCTGTAGCCCGCCGGAGAAAGGCGTCGCTGCGAAAGTCGAGGCCCAGCTGGTCTGCCAGCAGCAAGAGCTTATGCAATTTGATGGACGTGGCCACGGACTGTGCCTTGAGGAACGAGGCCATGTTGTATGGGCTTGACGTGATCAGCCGCAGTTCGCGCACGGCTTCTTCCTGCCTCTGCTGAAACCACTTGGTAGGCACCCCATGTCCTCGAGGATCTTGATCAGCTGCCGGTTGAGGTAGAGCGGGATGGGCTGCACGGCCATGTCACAAATTTCGAGGTTGGTGTTCTCGCTGCTCTCAAACTTGATCATCGAAGGGCGCAGACAAATCTGACGGCCTTCCAGCCGCGTATCGAGGGACAGCATACCCTTGGCACCGGCGTAGCGGATTTGGAAACACGT
Source organism: Sporothrix curviconia (assembly GCA_016097085.2). Lineage (NCBI taxonomy): Eukaryota > Fungi > Ascomycota > Sordariomycetes > Ophiostomatales > Ophiostomataceae > Sporothrix > Sporothrix curviconia. The sequence goes on along the minus strand of JADMNF010000098.1, from coordinate 112,739 downwards.
CGGCTGCTTCTTGCCCGGGGCAGCTGCTTCCAGATACACTGGGCCGCCTCCAGCGAAATGGTGCCTACACCATCACTGAACACGCGCGTGTTGTCGACCGGGACGTGATATCGGGGATGCGGTAGACACTGATTTTATTCTCGGCCAGCGAGATGGCAAAGGGCGTCTCCGAAAAGGCTTGACCAATGCGGGCAGCACACCGCGCGGGCGAACCGATGGCATCAAAGTTTCCAAGCATGCTGATGATCGAGAGATGCGACTGGAGGCTGCCGTTGTCGTCGACAAAGGGCGCGACAAACCACATGGAATGTGAACGCAGCGACGAGTGCGACCATCCGAGGAACCGGTACGTGCGACCAGCCACCTGGATGCCATCGACCATCACCTTGCGAAAGCGCGCGTATACCTCAGTGTAGTCCACCCTGCCGTTGAGCCGGAGGGACTGTCCGTCCTCGTCGCAGAACTGCACGCGCACAAAGTGGTCGTGGTGGTTGGGGTATTTGCGAAGCACGCGATTCTTGTTCTCGAGTTCGGGCCGTGTAGTGTCATGTGTGTCGGCGTAACCATGACACGGTGGATGGCCGTCAGGTTGCCACCCGGGTTATTGAGCCCTGCACGATAGGAAGATCCATCGGCAATACTCCGCTGCATCTCAAGGAGGTAGTCGACAAGCGCAGGCACTTCGAACTCGCTCGGATCGTGGTGGTTGGGCGTGGGCCAGTCAATGGCCTGCATGAGCTGCTTCATGGCCTCGGGCGTGATGGGCGTCTTTTTGTGAAGCCGGACGCACTCCTGAAGAAACTCTACCACTGTGTCTGGGTGCAAGTAACCATTGTTTACCAGTGCTTGCACCTGCACCAGCACCGAGAATGGCAGACTCTTGGACGCGGTAAAGCTGCTGAGCAGGCCCCGCAGGTGCGCGTTTCTGTCTGCCACATCGATGCCCGACGCAGTTGCTACCTCGTACCGTGTGACTGTGAGGCCGCCCAAGTCTGTGAGCCGCTTCATCTTGTGTGCGAGGTTGTCGGTAACCACTTGGATCTGGTACACAAGACACGTGCCAACGATCTTGGCATGGCGATTGTCGATGGCGGTCAAACGCAACCGCTTGCCTTTCACGGCAGCTGAGAGGAAAAGAGGCACCGAACTCAAAGTCAGGGTCACCGTGCCGTGCGGCGACCACACGATCTCGTGAATGGTGGACAGAGGGATAAATATGATGCTTTCGTCTCCGCGCATAAGTGTCAAGTGCCGTTTGCCAAACTCTGCCAAGTTCTTGTCGCTGGATGTCTGGTCGTTTACGTATTCGGGCACAAAAACTAGCTGGCCGTTGGCCACATACTTGTAGTAGCCACAACTGAAGCGCGTGTAGGCCATGTAGTTGTCGAACGCAGGCGCGGGCCGGGTGGCGGCCAACGTGCTGTTGGATGTTGCCGCCGGCTGAGTCGGAGGCCGTGGTAGTCCCTTTTCGACACGAGCTTTTTCAGCCCGTGCGGCCAGCATGCCCAGCGACGAGCGGTTCACGGGCCGGTCACTGGGACGGCACATGACATGGGCCCCGAGAAAGTGCAGCCGGGAAGTGTGTCGGGTTCCATTCCTGGTGTCCCCACCATTCTTGTTCCTACCAGACCTTCCGGGCTTGATCTTGTGCTCGATTTCACCGTGGATAGCGAGGAACCGGATGCCGTCGAGCTCTTTGGCGAACGTTATGAACGCATGCCGTTTCTTGGCTGCTTTCTCGCAATCGTAGGTATCGTCGGCGATGCCGAGATTCCGCATGAACGGCTGCAGCTGGAGAAGGAGGCCATGATCACTGAGGTCGCCCTCGGCAGGCAGGTTGTGGAGAAAAAACCTCCATCGTGCATGTCGGGGGGGGGGGGGGGGTGGGAAGAAAGAAAGTAGAAAAAGGGTGCTTGTCGTGAGGGAAAAGAACCGGGTAAAAGATATGGAGAAGCAGAAAAGAAAGACGGCGAAGAAGTGAGGGTGTTTGAAAAAGAGGAGAGTTGGCTGTTTGTCAACAAACGCACAATGGTGGGATGGTAGAGGTAAGTAAAGAAAGCGGTGCTGGGGTATCAATGGGAGACGCAAAGCAATAATGGACGATTAACAGCTGGGACTCGAGAAAACGTGAATGCAAAGTGAGGTATGCGTGAGGCAATTGTGAGGTTTACAATTCAGTGGCTGCGAAGACGAGGCCTCGCGCCCGCGTTAGGCTTGAGCTTGCGTCGCTTTTAGGCAGGCACGTCTTGCGGGGTAGCACGAGGCGGTGATTTAACGTGCGAGGCAGGTGCGACCTTCGTGAGAGCTGGCTACGATGCCGGCCTGGTTTGTTGGCAGAGCTCCAAGCCTTTCGGTTTGGATTGGCCAGCTCAGACGGCTGTTCGCACCTTCCTCCCGGGTAATATCTTTTCCTCGACACGTTAAAGAAAGCACTACACCAAAAGCCGCCAACGTGCCTTGCCTGTTCAAGCAGTAGCCTTTCAGGTACGGCGGCCAGGTACGGAACCAGGCGCAGGAGCTAGGAAGTACTCATCCCCGCAGCGCTGGTCTCCAATTCTTATTCTTTGCATCCGGGTGCAGCATTTACACTGATTTTTCAGTGCTCTTCCAGCCGTGCTTCACGGGATCTTTAGTGCCGTTGGAGAAGCCCCACCTCCCACTGCTGAACCGCAATCCCGCCGCGCTGCATCGCCGGTGGACGGCAGTATGGACAAAGGCCGGGTGTATTTAACTCATCGAGTTCCCGGATAGTTTGGCTCTTGGTTCCTGGAGTCTTGCGCCTCTAGGAAGACTCTTGCATTGACGCCGCATCCCGATTCGACGCTTGCATCGCATCACCACTTGACTTCGCCCCCGAAAGCCTAGCATTACCACCTCATATCCGTGTCTCAAAGGTAGTCACCTGTTTTCTACAGTCTTCTCGTCTCTTTCACCTGTTTCCTATACCCTCCCCCCTCTGCCCATCATGGCTACCCCGGCATGCTCTACGTGACGATGGAGCCACAGCCCGGCCTGTCGCTCGACCAGTTCCACGAGTGGTACAACAACGAGCACGGCCCCACGCGGCTGCGGATGCCAGACATCTTCCAGACGGGTCAACGGTTCCAGGCCACGGACGGCGAGCAGCCCACGTTCCTGGCCACGTACGACGTCACCGACATGGCAATTCTGACGAAGCCCGTGTACACAGACCTGCGCGCCAGCCGCAGCCCGCGCGAGGCCGAGACCATTGGTCAAGTGACGGTCAAGCGTTACCTGCTGGACCTGCAGTCGTCGCGCCAGGCCCCGACTTTGTGGACGTGGGCAACGAGACTGACGCTGCTGCCGAGGGCCGCGTGCTGGTCTACGTGGACGTCTCTCTGCAGGACGTCGAGGGCGCCGAGGCTGAGGTGGTCAAATGGTACGAGGAGGAGCACTTTGGCATGCTGACCAAGGTGCCGGGCTGGCTGCGGACGCGGCGGTACCGCACGTCCAGCATCGACACGGGCGCGCCGCTGCGCCTGGTCACACTGCACGAGTACAAGCCCGTTAACGGCCTGGGTGGCCCGGAGCACAAGGCCTCCATGGACACGCCGTGGCGCACCGAGGTCTTTTCCAAGTACGTGGGCAACAAGGGCCGCCGGACGTACTCGCTCTTCTACGTGTTCGGCTCCGCCCCGCGTGATCTGCAGCATCTCGCCCCGCTGCCATCCTCCAAGGCCTTTGTGTCATCGGACGCCAAGACCGCAACCATGCCTGGATCCGACGCGGTCCTCCAGTCCTACATCACGACCGCAGACGGCCTCGAGATCCCCTACCGCCTTGAGGGCAACGCAGCACCGGGTGCGCCCACAATTGCATTTTCCAATTCGCTGCTGACCTCGCTGCACATGTGGGACAGCTTCGTTGCCCTCCTCAAGAAGCACCGCCCCAACTACTGCATTCTGCGGTACGACACCCGCGGCCGTCATGCCATCCCGCAGCCCCCGTCCCTGCCACAATGGAAATGCTGGCCGACGACCTGCGCGCTCTTCTCAAGCACCTGCGCATCGCCAAGCTGGATGCCCTGGTCGGCGTCTCCCTCGGCGGTGCTACCACGTTCCAGTTCGCGCTCAAGTACCCGGAGCTTGTCTCCAAGTTTGTTGCCTGCGACTTCAACGTCTCCAGCAGCGATGCCAACACGGCCGCCTGGAAGGAGCGCATTGGCATTGTAGAGGGCGCCCCTAATGGCATGCACGCGCTGGCCGGCATAACCGTGAACCGCTGGTTCGACCAGCACACACTCGACACCCAGCCCGATGCCACAGCCAACATGGTCGCCCAGGTAGCTGCCAATGACCTTGAGGGCTTCAAGTATGGCTGCCAGGCGCTGTGGACCTTCAACCTGCGCGAGGCCGCCAAGGGCCTCCGCGTTCCCGGCCTGTTTATCGCTGGCGAGGGCGACGGCAAAGGTGCACTGGCCAAGTCTATGGAGGGCTTCCGTGCCACCTGCGGCGATGGTAGCGTCCAGCTCAAGATTGTGTCCAAGGTCGGCCACCTGCCCATGTACGAGCAGCCCCAGTCGTTCTGGGAGAATGTGGAGCACTTCCTGTGAAGGGGGCGCTCTTTTGTTTGCGACGGCTTGCTACATAGACTGAATGAAGACTTTGAATTTAAGCTCACAAAATCTACGATTGAATAATCATGGGAAAATTCTAACCCGTTTCCTTCTATATGTGGCTCGGTTCCGATTTTCAGTTTCCTGTCCGAAGATTGAGCAACGCCCATCTCTTGTTCGCGTATTTCCTATTTAGGAAATAATCACTGCGGTCCTACACGATATTAAACCATGCGGATTGCAAACACAACGGACACGATTGGACAATCTCAAAAAGCACGGCAGGAAAGAAGAGAGACAAAAGACGAGGGCGTCTGTAGACGGACATCCGAGTAACGGGCAGTGAACATTTAGCCGTGCCAGAAACGGGGGAGATTGCCCTTTTCGTAAGGGCAGGGAGGTATTTTATTTGCGCAAGTGAGCACATAAAGGGGCGCAATGACAATTACCGTATAAAATTGCGGCATCAGCATGGCAAAGTCGAAGGAAAGACGTAGAGTTGAATTCGAATAAGTATCTTTCTGGTGGACGCAGAATACAGGTTACATAAGTAAGGCGTGGAGACACGGCCTCTATCAGAATGGAACGGGTTGGCTAGAATCAAACTCTCGTCGACATATCTCAAAGACCTCGCTTTGCCGGCAATTCTGTGATCACGATTTCGTCAGACCGTGTCTTATAGTGGGTTTTACTCTTGTCTGTCTCTTGTCTTTTCTTTTACAAGAGTTTCAATTAGATTGAAAGCACAAAATGCAGTCTACAGAACATAATTCTTACACCGTGTCATACATAACTGCAAGTTAGTCATGCTACTCTGTTGGTATTTGATTTTCTATCTTTTGTTTTTATTTAATGAGTCTCCCATTTCTTATGCGGGTCGTCCACTATCTGAATATATGTCCGGAGGCAGCTTATATGTCGAGATGACAACTACTTTAACATGACTGGTTGGGCAGCTTTATTGAGGTACCAAGGGCTCGGACATTGGTTGACATCAGTCTTGGGAAAAGCATAGTAAAGAGACTGACGCATATTTACCAGTTTATCCAGACGGAACCACATCCAGTCACGCACTATCGTAACGGGATATGACTTTGTGTTGTTTCTTGCTCATCGTCACTAACCCACATCATCCAGGTACGCTTTTCAAACCGCCCGATAGTTCTAATTAAAGAAACATGTTTCCTCATCTTGTTTTCTTCTACTTCTCACGTCAACGGCCGAGGGCCGGCTAAAAATCTTGGCTCTTTACGACGGGACCACGGCAACGCCGGTGGCCGTTCTTAAAAGCATGGCATCCTGCCTTCACCACCGAGACTGAGGCTACTCTCGTTCTTCCTCCTCTTCTTTCTTTTTTGATTTTTATATCTTTCTCTATTCACTGCCAAGGCCGTATAAAGACACCACTCGCTGATACCGTCTTCCGTCATCCGTCCTCGTCCTTGAACAACACTTACTGTCCACTTCAGCCCATCCTTTAAGATGCGCAACCCAGCTCACGGCTCTGGCGCTGGCAGCGTCGGTCTTGCCGCACCGGCCACTGAGATCCTTCCTCGGGTGTCTTGATGCCAAGGTCTGCGACGATGTCTCGAAGCTCTGTTACTCAGAGTACGTTGCGTTTAGCGGCGTCTCGTACCGTATTGCCATCCCTGATACGGCTACCGCCACCGCACCGTACGACATTGCCCTGTCTATTGTGGCCCCCAAGGCCATCGGTTTGGGCCGGTATTTGCCTGGGGGCGGTGCCATGGCCAACAACCCGTTGACCCTGGGCTGGTCCAATGCCGCCACGGCCATTCGTCTCGAGCCGCTTCACCACAGGCCAACATACGATGCCAGACGGCCTATACGGGCGCGCGAGCTACAACCAACCGGCTATGTTGCCGTCGAGCAAGACCAACCACGACGCACTTGGCAGCTGGATGTCGTTGTATCGGCTGCAGCACGTGTCGGGCAAGACCCTGGACCCTGGTGCCGCCGCGTCCTTGGCCTTTGCGTCGTCGACCACGGCCCCGGCCGATCCCTCAAACAACGCCAGCAGGTTTGGAATCCACAATGGCAAAGGGAAAGTGGAGCCAGGATATGAAGCGCGGCGAAGCTGGCCGGCTTTGCTACACTTGTGCAGGCCGCATAAAAGGCTTCCGCATAGTGGACAGGAGGTTGCTTTTGCAGGGTGGTGTACGGCGAGTGGAAAGAGGAAGAGACACGGAGAAAAAAGAGGTCAGACCAGAAAACAAACAACTGATAAACTGATGTTCATAGTCGAATATAAGTCGCGAAAAAAGAGAAAACGAATTATCAAAAGCAAAGAAGGCTGGCATATTTTGAGATACGAATATGCAAGCAGCATATAAAGCAGATGTAAGGATCTTGTGCTCGTGATGTTTGGTCTGCATGCCGATAGTATCTTCGATATTATCTTCGATGTTGATAGTGGCGTACACAGGCGCCAGCACTTGCCTACAGAGGAAGGTGATAGTGTGGGACCAAGTTCTCTGAGGCGCTGGGTGGCCACTGAGGCACAAACCAGGACGTGTCCCTTCCACCACCTTCCACCCCCTTCCCCACTACAATACGCGGAACAACCCAAGTCCGGCAGCCCGACGGCCACTGTAAAGGTTGTCAATGGCAGCCCAACTCAGTAGGATACAGGTGGGCCCTGTAATCTCGGTGGACTCGCATGGATGTTTTCCTTTTCTAGCTTTCTGCGCCAACTCCTCTTTGCTCCTTTTGTTTCTTCCTCGTTTCCCCTTTCCATCGCGACATTCCTCGAGGACACACGACCACACGCCCACAGAGTTTTTAGGACCAAGACGAGACAAGCCCTAGCACTGCTTATTTCCCCTTCGTTTCGACAAGACACTCGTCAAAATGGCCGGCCTCACGAGCATCAGCCCGCAAATGTAAGTTTTTCTTGCTGCTCTTGCTCATGCTGCGTGGCCGCATCGCAACGTATCGCAATGCAGCGCATCGCACCGCCATGATCCCCATGTCTCGCCCATCGTTGCTGACGGCCTCAGAACGAACCTCGTCATCATCCTCGGTATGATGCAGGTCTCGAAACGCATCCCTTTCGAGGACCCCGACACCCTCAACATTGTGCGCATCACCTACGCTGCCAGCAACGCCATCATCCTGGCCATCTACCTGTACATCCAGGCCCAGATCAACAAGAAGAAGGACCTCACCACACTCAAGTACGTCGAGCCCGCCCCCATGGGCTCGACCGAGGAGGGCAAGCTCGTCACGACGACCGTCCACGCCTACGACAAACAGCCAGCTCAAGCAGCTCATGCGCTCCCAGATGATGGGTGTGGCCATGATGGGCTTCATGCATCTGTACATGAAGTACACCAACCCCTCCTGATCCAGTCCATCATCCCCCTCAAGAGTGCCCTCGAGTCCAACCTGGCCAAGATCTACCTCTTCGGCCAGCCCGCCACTGGCGACCTTAAGCGCCCCTTCAAGACCGGCGGCGGCCTTATGGCCGGCCTCCAGAACGGCGCGGCCCAGAGCGACAAGAAGGCTGTCGAGGCTGCCGAGCGCGCTGGTCACGGTGGTGTCAAGGAGGAGTAAAGACGTGCGCTGCCTAGCTAGCCAGTGATGTGGAGGAGGGGTAATGTGTACACATTACATATGTACCTCCGCTTCGCCCGTGTACAATGCATTTATGGGGCGCGTTTTGTCTCCCCTCCTCTCTCAAGTTACTCGTCTTATCATGCACACATTTCTCTCCTGCGTCTTCTTACCTACATCCTATTTTAATCCCCTCCTTACTTGTGTTACACGGTGCTTGGATGCACCTGGACATGGAACTGGCTACACTCCGTCTTTTGGAATATTGTTAGGAGGTCCTTACTTTGAAATAGACATTTAATGCATTTCATAAAAAAACTACACTACAGAGGGCTTGGCCAGATGTCGGGTGGCCCGTGGCTAAGTGACATGCCCTTGGTTTCGCGTTGCTTTTGGTGGGCGGCTGCCTGCGCATAAATATGACTAATCAATTTCGCCTCCTACTCAGTACTCGTAAAACGCCCACTATCAACGTCACCACATCCACAGGCTGTGAACTGAGACGATTCTTTGCGCCCACAAAACCCTTCCACAACCGCAATTACGACAGCTAGTTCCGCGCAAAATTCACGCTCGATGGATCGATCAACACGATCAGGCGTGCAAAAGCGCATCCTCGTCCAGGAGACAAACGGTCAGTAGTCAGCGTCAGCCTTAACTTACCCCATTCACGGTGCCTGGAGCATCCACTAACCCTCGTGTCACAGGATGACGATGTACGGCTACGATCAAAAGAGATACGGGAGGAGAACGAGCGCGCTGCGCAGCGTGCTACAGGAACATCAAGCCAGTCTCCTGCCAAAGGCTACCTGGCATCAAGCGACGTATACGTGGTGGGCGAGAAGAACTCGAGGAATGCGGCCGGCATAAAAAGACGACATGATGCCATTGCAGTCACCGACCCTACCAGCCAACCACCGGAACGCGGGAAGTGGCCAGGACGTGGAGATCCGTCCGGCAAAGAACTTTGCCAAGTTTGTCGACTACAACTTCAGTGCCATGACAGACACCAAAGGTGGCTTTTTGTCTACCGATGACGACCCGTTTAACAAAGCGTTGCAAGACGGAAAGAAAGCCACAGGATGCAAAGCCAGCCCATATGACTGTCACTGAGTGGGAGCGCAATGCAGACGATTCGCAATCTCAAGCGGTTAAAACAGGGGCCCTACGAACCCGGCCTCAGTGTATTATCCGACGCAAAGGAGCAGAAGCGCTGTGGCGAGTGTGACAGCCGCGAGATTGACTGGGTGTGGGAGGAGGTGTTCCACGTATGCGTGTGCAATCCTTGCAAGGACAAGTTGCCAGACAAGTACAGCCTTCTTACCAAGACGGAGTGTAAAGAGGACTACCTCTTGACAGACCGTGGATTATTCTTGCCACCAACAAGCTCACTGCGTTGGTTTCGGCTTCGGGGTTTTTCTTTTTTTTTTCTGAACGTTCACTTACCTGCCTCTTTTTTATCAGCCGAACTCAAAGATGAAGAGCTCCTCCCGCATCTTTCCAAACCCAATCCTCACAAGTCCCACTGGCACGACATGATGCTCTTTCTCCGCTGCCAGGTCGAAGAATACGCCATCAAAACAAAATGGGGCTCTGCCGAAGCTCTTGATGCCGAATTTGAACGCCGCGAGGCCGACAAGAAGCGACGCAAAGAAGCAAAGTTCAAAGAGAAGCTGCTTCAGTTGAAAAAGAAAACGCGAACCGAGGCTTACCGACGAAATGCTCGTGGCAAGAACTCTGCTGACGATGAGGCTCTTGCCACCACATTTGGTGACGCAGTCGGAAGACAGGGCCGCCACGCCCACGAATGGGGCCGTGCCATTGAGAACGAAGATGGGATGTCGGTCAAGCGGTGTATCTCGTGTGGCAATGGAGGTCGAAGAGCTAGAGTTTTGACGAGGTGTAGGAGTCGGTTTTGGAGCAAATGAACGTCTTCGTATAAAATCACTGTAGGATAGAGCGGTACGGGTGCGTACGATACAGCAGACATAAATGATACCACATTTGAAGAAGTAACAAAGATGTATGAAGGGTTCAGAGTTCAATTGTGATCTCAAGCAGAGCACAGCTGCGGATGATGAGCTCCATACGAGTACTGTACTCCGTCCTCCATTGAAGACAACGATGGCGAACCACCACCATATGCAGGTTCACGTGCTCTTGATATCCGTGCGCGTCGACGCGCCCCCTGAGCATTGCCCTGAGGTTCCACGCTACTACGTAAGTTTTAAAATGGAGGGCCATTGATGCCTGAGCGCCTGACTATGGTATTCTGGCACTACTTGATTGGCCAGAAATGCTAGCACTAGCCCGATCTATAGCACAGCAAACCTTTTTTGCAACAGAGTACGGGAGTAAGGAGGAAGGAGCTTCGAGAGATGAGGAGCGAGGAAAGACCGAACTGAGAACAGCTGTCTGTGCTTCACTTTTCTCAACTTCAACCGGAGAAGGAAGCATCCAGCATCCAGCGCGCTCCTTCCTTGTCGCATACTATTAGCGCAAAGCATACCCTGCAGCGTTGATTTTGTCTTTTTTCCACCTTTTGCTTCTTCTTAATTCCTTTTTTGTGTGTCTTTGCCGTTTCCACTCCGAGTCCTCCAGCAATCTCGGCGACGTGTACGATACTCTTTTATTTTTTTTACCTCAAAGGTCCTGCAACCAGCCCTACATCCGCATTTGACCCGCACCGGCTTCCTGCATCGCATCTAGACGACTTTCCTTGCATCGAGCTTTGTTTTGTCCTTCCTTTCTCTCGACATCTTGTCATCCTTGTCTCGTTCCCACGCCTACACGTTGCCACACTCGACCTCGAAAGCGCGCGTGCTCACTGTCATTCTCCCACCACCCTTCGAGGCAAGGTTCCGCACCACGGCCACCCGCAGCTGCTAGAGTCTTTTCTGGTTGCGCGCATGAGTTGGAACGGCCAGGGCAGCATGGGCCCGAACCCCGGCAATGGCCTGGGCGGGCTCGTGGCCGGCGACATGGCGGGCGGGCAAGGGGAATAGCCAGCCACACGCGACCGAGTATACACTGCAAGGTAGGTTCAGAGTGAGCAGCTATTTGTACAGCTGGCAGAGTACTGCAGGACACCAGGTGCTGACCATCAGGTGTCATGCGATTTCTACAGACTGAGTGGCATCGTCACGAGCGCGACCGCAACGCGTGGGAGATCGAGAAGCAGGAGATGAAGGGTCGCATCGCGTCACTCGAGGGCTCTGCGCGGCGAGCCGACGCGACACAAAATGCGTTGAAGAAATATGTCTCCATTCTCGAAAAGAAGGTCAAGGAGCAGTCGAATATGCTCAAGAACCAGATGGGCGAGGTAGCGCCAGACCAAGCCCGAAATTGCCGACAAGCAACAACAAGCCAATAAGATTTCTCGATAAACTACGCGGTATCCAGGACGACAAGGAGCCCCTTGGTCTGGGGAGTGGCCCTGGAGCTGGAGCTGTCGGGGCCGGCGACGAAGAGGAGCAGCGGTCTGAACTCCGCGTGTTCTTGGATCAGTGCCAGGCCGAGTTCACCTATCTCATGGTCACGCCTGCCAACCCGATGCCTCCACGCGAGTCGCCGCCACTGCCCTTGATGGAGGATCTGCGGGAAGACGAGTTCGGCCTTCCGGCTGGCCAGCAGCAGCTGGATCAGTTCGCGCTACCGGCCGCCCGCAACGCAAGTCAACAGAACCAGAACCAGAACCAGAACCTCCGCCAGCAGCAACAACAGTTACAACCCCAAGGACCCGCCAACCATGTTAACCAGCAGCAGCAGCCGCAGCAACAGCAGCTACAACAAATAAATCAACAGCAATCCCAGGCAAAAGCTGGTGGATATGGCCAAAGAAACACGGATTTGCCAGCCCACGCCCATGACACGCTCCAGCGCCGATGCGACTTCATCAGCTTTCACGTCGACAACGACACCGTCCGTCTGGACACAGGCAGCACAGGGCCCACTGGAGGACCGTGAACGGGCTTCCGGGGATCCTTTGCGCGATATCACCAACGAAACAGCCACGACTACTGGGACCGACGCATGGGACTTTAATGACGGCCCCACGTCCTTCCCAGAATCAAGCCCTCAGGCACTCACCCAGCAGCAGCAGCAGCAAGTAATCCAATCGCCCCGACACCGACATTTTCCCCGCTGCGACAGCATACCCAAATCGCCAAACCGCTTGTCGGGCTCCCACCGCCGGAAAGGTAGTATGTCCAGGCGGCGAAGTGCCGAGCACGAGCTTGGCCTTGTCGGCTACCCTCGCACAGAAGACACAGAAGACGGACAGCGGCAATTTCAAGATGCGCTTTGGTTTGCGCGGTCATCTCGATACCGTGCGCACTGTCATCTTCTCGGGCGGCGGCAGTCCTGGCGAACCAGAGATTTGCACAGCAGGCGACGACGGCCTTATTAAGCGGTTCCATATCCCGCGCACAACTTATCTGGTATCAGGCAATGTTTCCGACCTCGACGTGCAAGCGGACTTTACTCACCGGGGCCACAAATGGCGCAGTCCTGTGCCTGGCATCCTGGTTTTGCAGCGCCCAACTTTGCCACTGGCGGTCGTGCGCAGGGGGGATGGCTGGATTTTCTCGGGTGGCCAAGACAACTTTGTCCGAGTGTGGGAACGCGGCCGCGTGGATCCCAAGGCTACGCTAGACGGCCCACACGGACGCTGTCTGGGCACTGTGCGTTCTGCCAGCAACGTTGGGCGCCGTGTTTGGCCAGAACAGCACGACCTACGGCTCGCCTGACCGCATCATTCTGGTCAGTGGCGCCGCTGACGGCACAGTGCGCGTGTGGGCCGTGAGTGCACCGCCCCAAATGACTTCTCCCCAGCCAGCCGGTGTTGCAGGTGCGCCAAGCGGTGGTCGGCGCGGCGGTGCTGCCGGCGGCCGTGTGCGTGTGCAACTCGATGAGCTCCGGCTCGGGCTTCCCGAGCAGCCCGCAGCCAACGGTCGCGAGCAAACAACCCGTTTAGCTACACTCTGGTCCATACGATCTCGCGCCCTAACAACAAAGCGAGCCCGACGTCGATTACAGCGCTCAGCGGCAGCGGTGGCGCGTTTGTGGTAAGCTACTCGGACGCTGCCATCTTGGTGTACGACACGCGCACAGGCGAGAAATTGGGTCCATGGCGAGCCTCGAGACCTATGACGGCACACCAGCAACAAGTGTGAACGCTGTTGTTGCAACAACAGTTGGTCTGGAGCAGCCCCAGCTCGGCGACGAGGACCTAAGGTACCGCCGGCAGCGGCGGTGCTGGCCCGACCGGCGGTGGCCGCAGGTCGATGGCCGGCTCTGGCGTTGAAGGCGTCATTATTTCTGGCCACGAGGACCAATTTTATCCGGTTCTTTGATGCCAACAGCGGTATGACTTTTTTTTTTCCTGTTGCTTCCTCATCTTTGCCCCATGTTTGCCGCATCTTGCCCTTCCACTTGCACGTCACACCATGCTAATTTTTCATCAAGGTCAATGCACGTATAATATGCTCGCACACCCTGCAGCTATCTCGTCTCTCTCGCTCAGTCCCGACGGCCGTTGAACTTGTCAGCGCGGGCCACGATGCGCTCGCTGCGGTTCTGGAGTCTGGAGAAGCGGTCGTGCACACAAGAGATCCACGGCACACAGAATCATGCGCGGCGAGGGTGTGTGCGACGTTGTCTGGAAGCCAAGACGGGCGGTGGGTGGTGAGCGGTGGTGGTGACGGTGTGGTAAAGGTGTTCGCGCGGTGAGAACAGTGGTGGTTGTTAATTGTGTAATGCTTTGGCTTTGTTTGGACTGGTTGGGATGTATCTTATATTGCGCTGGCGACTTGATTGTACAACAGGAAAGCATACGTGCGATTTTGTTTTTTATCCTCGCGTTTCCTTCTTCTCCTGCTTGCCTTTTTTTTATTACCGTTTCCCCTGCCATTTTTGACAGTTTTGCGCAAAAGATATAAGGCAAGGAGTATCGAAAGTAAGATATTCTGTAATACCATTTGCTTGACTACTCTCTCGTACTTTGTACGTAAGACTCCGTACAATTTGTGTTGGCGGGTTTCTCCACAACAATTTGCCTGCCATGAAGCCCCACTTTGAGCGCCACATATCAGCCACAGCAGCCGCTTGCCCACGCCAAAACAACATCCCACCAAAGCCACCACTCCGAAATGCGATTTGCATTCCAAAGGGCATCGAGACGTCCCTCCCAAACCGCCACAGCAAACATTACAACGCCCGTATTTGTGAGTTCAATTCCCCTTCACTTGGTCTTCAAGTGGGCTTGCAAGTGCAAATACCAAAGAAAAGATGGCTTTGGCCCTGCCAGCTGTCTTTTGCTGCTCATCCAGCGATGGGCAAGGCCGAGGCATCGTCTGGTATCTGCGGGCAACGCTGGTCAACGACTCGACACAAGACTACCATGCGTGGAAGAAGTCTCGTCCAGTCCTCAAGGTAAGATGCCACTTTTTGTTCCTTCTTCTGATACCATCTCCCGCCGAGAAGCCTCATCTCGTCAACTGCCTTTGTGCCTCCTCCCCATTGCCAAACGGATGGATGGAGGCCAAATGCAAGTCACGTGTGTTGTGGGGCGATGAACGCGGCTCTCAGTGGCTAGTGCCCTGTGGCTTCCGTTTGTTTTCATTTCTAGGGGTAACAAAGGACGAACAGGAAGGAGGGGGAAACGCCGCCGGGAGAGAAGGAAGAGAAAAACAGAAGAAAAACAAAGAAAAACAAAGCCAGACGCCAAAGCCTAGCTCCGGCGAGTAATCCCCCTTAACAAAGAAACGACCTCATCCAGTCGCCAGCATTCCCCCCAAAAGCGCATCGCATTTTAAATTCCAGGCAGCGACCCGCCACCCAGCACAACTCGCGTGCTGTTGCCAACCCCAACTCCGGGTCCCCCTCTCCCAAAACCGCCCCCAAAATCAGCGCGCGTGCGCCTTGTTATCGATATCTCTCTGCTGTGTCGTACCTGCGCCGCCCTTCCCCCCTTCTCACTCCATCACAACAAAAACAACAAAGCCGCATCCCGCTCTTTTTCGAACCATATTTTTTTCGTTTTTTTTCTTCCACCCTTATCTCCACCACAACAACGTCCAACGCCAACGCCGTTTATAATCTTGCATACGTGCATTCGCATCGCATTTTTTTTTCTCGCAATTCGCATCCACACCGTTGCATCTCCATCTCGACTCTATTTTTATCGCGACTTTGATCTCGCCCACGCAACGCATTTCCAGCTTCCACAAACACCTCCAACAACGCGACACAATGGCCGGCGGAAAGGGAAAGTCCTCGGGGCGGCAAGAGCTCTGGTGGCAAGACAATCGGTGGAACGGCCCCAAGAAGCAGCAGAGTCACTCGGCGCGTGCTGGTCTGCAGGTAAAGTTGCAAAGTCTGACGAATGTTTTTTTTTGTTTCTGGTCCGCATTGTCCGACGGGATTGCCATGCGACACTTCTTTCGATGCCTCCTCGACGCGACGCGGCGGTCGCAGGCAACGGCAAGTCGACAAAGCTGCGTTTTTCAACTGCGCATCTTGCGTGCGACTTATTCACCGCAATATTTGCGATGCGAAGGTCCAGTCTTGGGCGCCGAAATGTGACTCCCCTGGTCTGGCGCCACCAACCTATGGCTGGCGCGGTCACAGACGCAGATCATCACGACAACAACAGTGCCGGATGCAGGTCGAACCCAACCCGGCACAAACGACCTACTACCGACATGTTTTCTTGTTCTCTTTTTTTGCAATCCTGGACATCTTCGACTTCCCCCTCGCCACGCCAAAGACGGTATCCCTCGCCACGCTGCGCTGGCAGACACGCGAAGAGACTTTACATTTTGGCGAACCGTTGGACAATCGACAGTGTGCGAGAAGCGGTAACTGTTCGGCTACTAATGTTGCTTGCTTCAGTTCCCCTGCGGCCGTGTCAAGCGTTTTCTCAAGGCCAACACGCAGAACAAGATGCGTGTTGGTGCAAAGGCCGCCGTGTACGTGACTGCTGTTCTCGAGTACCTCACGGCTGAGGTGCTCGAGCTGGCTGGCAACGCCGCCAAGGACCTCAAGGTCAAGCGCATCACGCCGCGCCACCTGCAGCTCGCCATCCGTGGTGACGAGGAGCTCGACACGCTGATCCGCGCCACCATCGCCTTTGGCGGTGTCCTGCCGCACATCAACCGCGCGCTGCTGCTCAAGGTCGAGCAGAAGAAGAAAAAGGCCATTGAGGCATGAGCGCCTTGCCGGCAGATTTGAGGGTGCTTGCCCCAGGCGGGGGCGTCTTTGATGTCTTACTGCCCCTGGCCTTGCTCAGCCTCTTTCTTCTTTCTTCTTTTTTTTCTTTCCTTTTGGCTTTGCGCTGCCGTTCGTCGGTCCCATTTTTTGGTGGAGGAGGCAGGAGTAAGCGCTGGCCATGTCCTTTGACGGATGGTATATTGAGATGGAGACTGGCTCAGTGATACGCATACCCTCCGCCCATCTCTCTCACTCTTCTCGGCCTCTCCCTTATATGATACCCAACTTTACTCCATGAATATGGAAGAGGCCTTTACGGGACCGTCCGATTGTGGGAAGGGTTCGCGCCGTCTGTGTCGTCGTCTATTTATTTTATTGTTCTTCTTTTACTCTGTTCTCTACTGTTCTCTCGGGGCTCGTACCTGTCTGTTGTACTGTAACACTACACTAGGGCTATGTAGCCCGATCTCCTATCGTCTGTTCTGAGGGTTTTTTTCCTTGTTTTTTTTTTACTGAGAAGGGTATTGTTGGTTTGGTAGTTCCCCTGGTTCGTCCAGTTTTCTTCCCGGTTGTTTTATATTTAAAGTCGTGCGGTAAACACACTTGAAGATGAGACGGATACCGGGTAAAAATATGAATACAACTAGCACGTTTAGGAGAGACTTGTTCGATGTGCCGCTGTGTTCATTGTTTTATTTAGAAGCTGTCTCAAAGCTACCTACAGGGTCGATGTTGCGTTTCAAAATTCGTAAATTTTTACACGATGCATTATTTTACATTGGGTCGGTGGTGCATAGATTTGGCTCTAGAGATGTGATCAGATATTTAATATGTATGTGTCAGGGAAAACTTTTAAAGTGCAATTATATAGATCGCTTTTATTTCCAAAAAAAAAAAAAACACAATCAAAATAAATCGAATATATATTAAAATATATATTAAAATACCCACGCACAAGACAAATAAATTAAATTAAAAATAGAACCATGATTTTGTACATAATATTTAATTTATAAATAGAAGAAGCAACTATCCAATGCTTCAAACCTCGCATACCAACTAGAAGACCATGCGACCGCATTATTCACACCTTGTTCTCGAGGAGGAATGGAACCACAACCTCGCACCAACGAATCAAAGCCATCGACAAATGACGCGTGCCCGGCATTTTTCAGCACATGGAAATCAACGGTCCTCTTCCCATCATCACGAATTTGATCCGCCAAATACTTCATTGTTGCGGGAAGGTCGGCGTCTTTCTCGCCGACTACGACAAGCACCTTGCCAACGCCAACACTGGATGCGATTTTGCGCAGGTCAAAGCCTGGCGAGAGAAGGGCCGCAATGCACGTCTCGAAGCCGTCGAGAGTGGTCTCGCTCATCAACTGCGCGAGCCAGGCTGCCTTCTCAGGGTGGCTGTCGAGGTACTCTTTCCCCAGCCAACGCTCCCGCGTCTGCGCAAGGCCCTCTTCCATTGTAGCCTGCCTATCGTGAAACGCCTTGACGCGCGGAGTGAAGGCATCGGGGGCACCCATGTTCCCCGGCGATCCGCTGATGGTGTCGCAAACGACCAGTCGGTTGAGGACGCCGGGATGACGCGCCGCAAAGACAATGCCTGTAGCAGCGCCAAGCGAGCAACCAATCCAAGCATGCACTGTGCGGAGGGAGAGGGACTGGAGCAGCGCAAACACATCATCGGCCATCCCCTGCAGGGTGTTGCTTTGCAGGTCGGCCGGCACACTGGAGCCGCCGTGGCCTGGGTGGTCATAGGTCAAGGCCCGCAGGCCGTTCTTGTGCAGCACATTGACAACGTCATCCCAAACAGCTGCCGTGGTGGCCAGCAGGCTGGACAACACGATGGTCGGACGCTGCAGCTCGCTGGGGAAGGCGAGGGTGTACTGAAGACGACGACCGTCCGGAAGCGCAAACGTGGAGGGGCTGAAGCGTGCAGATGCCATTGTTTGTGTGCCTATTCCGTAATCTTTGATGCCTTTATCTCTCCTGTGTTGGAGGACGTCCACGCCGAAATAGTAATCCTGGATAAAACGGCGTCGGATGATCGTCAAAAAGGTGGGGTTCAGCCTTGTTGGAGTGTGTGACAGAAGACACGAGGATACGACGTACACACATACTCGTGGCGGTGGCCAATCCAATGAGCCAATGCACTTATTTGTACTCTGTAGCAACACTGTGCATAGCTAAGCACTAGACGGGCTGTGTGTTGGTCTGACTGTGACATGGTGTGTCTTTGGCCGCATCAATGGACTGCTTCTGCTTCTTCTTCTCCTTTTTTTTTTTTTTTTTTTTTTTTTTGGCAAGTGGTTGGTCACTATGCGCATCACACTAGGCAAAATATGAGCAAATAGGGCACCCGTATGGTGATGGATTGTGCGCGCTGCTTAGTTTCTATGGGATTACATCCCCAAGGATCTGACCTTGACAGTGGTGTCCTGCACCTCGTGATGCACATGCGCATGCACACACCGTGGTCAGCGGGCCACGGGGGACCAGACCGCCACCCTCGACACTGTGGTATTTGGACGGTGCTTTGAAACGTCAGGGTGCGTCTGACGCGGCGCAAACCTACGAGTACGTACAGAACAGAGGCTTTCGCAGCATATTTGTACAGGAAAGCAGGACGCCCTTTTTGCTGCGTGGTGCTGGATATTGAGCGAGTTTAGGGGTCAAATGGGGCCTCCATAGATTAGGGGGCTCTCGCCTGCCCAGCGTACGAAAGCTACGCAGGGAAGTGGAGCCGCACGAAGGGCTCCTGGCACGACTTCACAGCTAAAACAGATATACAGTGCGTATTGATATACACTGTACGAAGTACCTGGCTTTCTTTCTTTTTTTCTTTCTTCCTTTTTTTGTGCTGACAGCTACGGGGTAGTAACCACGCATCGTAATCTTTTAAACTGTTCGTAACAAACAAAATAATCTGTTGAAACACGTGGCTGGGTTATTCAGATAGGATCGTTTTCTCGCTTGTCTCTCCTCGTCTTGCAGATGCCTGCTTACTGCGTCTTTTGAGGGTCGTTTCGAGGGTCGTTTGACGACGCCCTATTGGCAAAGCAACAACCAGTCAAGCTGTGCGGGGCGGGGCTAAACTTTCGCGCACTGTCCTGCCTCAGCGCTTTCGCTGGCTGAGACTACTGGCTGATGCTGGCTGAGAAGGCAATTTATCTCGCAGAATACTGCTGGGCCTCACTGTATTTCTTCCTCTGTACCCTATTTTGCCCCTAGTTGGCTGCGTCGCTCAGCAGCCATCGCCCACCAACCCCCCTATCGCTGCGCTCCTTCCCTCCTTTCTCCCACTTTAGCCTGCCGTTTTCAGTGGAGCTTGGACACCTCCCCCGTTCCCGCAGAGCAGAACCTGCCCAGCCCAGTCCAAAAAAATAGAAACCGAAAAAAGGCCAAAAAAAAACATCAACACGTTCCAGTCTCCTCTCCTCTCCTCTCCTCTTCCTCCCACACCACATGTGTTTTTATCAACAACACAGCCCGACGCCGGCAGCTCTCCCATCCTCCTTTGCGACACGATAACCAGCGACGCATCCTCTACGCCCTTCCTTTTCATAGTCTCGCTTCTCAACGCCTTGCTCGTCCCCGGCACCGGCAGCGTTTTTGGCAGCGCCTTTTTTCCGACGTCCATTTCTTTCCGGCGACAATTTTGACGACCCTGACGGTTTTCTCGGGTTTTCTCTCTTTTTTGTGACTGGTGAGTCCTGGCTTCCTGCTCTTTGCCATCTCCCGGCAGCCCCGGTCTTCTTCAAACATCATAATCGACTCTTTTACCGAAAATACCCCTTTCTTAAGTCTTCAGCTGCAACCTTCGCCCTGTGTACCCCTTCCTCTCCTATTTGACAATACAATGGTTCCCCTTGGAGTTTGTCGCCTACATTCTGCAAGCCTCGTCCCATGCGACGCCCCTGATGGAACCTTTATTTGCACACTCTGCTTCGATCCATTAGTGTATCGTACCCGCAACTAACTCGCTCCAAGATAATTTCTCTTTGTATCAATAACGATAATCTTATGTGAACAAGACCACCCTGAAGGAACTCATCTTTTGACGACGGCCATCGCCAGCTGGTATCCTTGTTCCATCGCCAAACGACCGATCGTGCCTTTTCTTTGACCCGCCCCTTCGTCTGCTTTGCTATCGTGTTAGCCCAACCGGCGTTCTTCCTCTCGAGACGCCTCCCTCGACCTCACCTGTCTTCGCTCCGATTCTCCAGTCCCTCCACACTCCACATCTACCCTTCTCACTATGAACGCGCAACAGCCGCAAGGCGACTACTACAACGGCTATGTTGCCCCCATGAGCCACTCGCCTAACCCGACACGGCCAGGGTATGCCACCATGTCTGCTCTGAATGGCGGTCGCCGTAGCCAGCCTTCCGGTGACAGCCTGCCCGGTCAGCAGGCATCTTCGTTGTTCGGAGACGACCGCTTTGCTTCGTTCGAACCCGGCCCACGCTTCGACCGTACAGGTTCGGCTCAGTCAAATATGCAGCCTAGCATGCAAGCAACGCTCCAGCCACCTGGTGCCTACAACATGTTCAACACCGCCAACCAGTCGGCGTGGAACTACAATGGCGGTTCAGCAGCTACCCTAGGCGGTCCCATGAGCGGAACCATGGGCGACGGGTCGCGCATCCGGGCCAGCAGCCGCCGGCCGGCTCTGCATCCCGAATGGACGACCAACGAGCCCCCCATCGGCAACCCTAATGGCCATGGTATGCCGTTCTATTCGTCGCAGCAGCACCTCGTTGCCCAGCAAGGCCTCGGCCTTCCGTCCACCAGCTCCCCTGATCCATTTACCGTTCAGACGCCCTCTGTCAACCTGCAGCCGTATGGCCCGCCCGAGATCCGCAGCATGGGCGACTCGCGCAAAGACATGGGCGACCTTATCCCGACAGCCATCGTCATCAAGAACATCCCTTTTAACATCCGCAAGGAATACCTGACGTCTGTCATGATCGACCTGCACCTACCCCAGCCATATGCGTTTAACTACCATTTTGACCAGGGCGTGTTCCGTGGCCTGGCCTTTGCGAATTTCCAGAGCGCATCAGACACGAAGCTTGTTATCGAGCGGATGAATGGCCTCGACATCCAGGGCCGCAAGCTGCGCGTTGAGTACAAGAAGATGCTTCCTGAACACGAGCGTGAGCGCATCGAGCGGGAGAAGCGGGAGAAGCGTGGTCAGCTTGAGGAACAACATCGTGGACCTGCTCACCAGATCTCCATCTCGTCCATGGCCACCGCTGCCTCGGCACAGCGGGCCCCAATGAACGAAGCTGCCAGCCGCATCGACCTCAACGACCCTGCCATCCTTCGTCTGTACATTGATCTGTACATGTTTCTCAACGACGACTCGCGCGAGGTCCACATCTTCCCCACGGAAACGTCACCGGAGGACCGCCGCCGCATCCACATCCTTGCGCACAACATGGGCCTTGAACACACATCGATTGGTGAAGGTGACAAACGCCAGGTGCACGTCAGCAAGAACAAGTTTGCCACCGGTGGTGCAGGCCGGCAGCCGCCTGCAGTCCAGCAGCCGGGCGTTACCCTGGATGGCCACCCGCGCGGCCTCTCCCGCGCTGCCACCTACGACTTCAACGACCGGCAACATCAGCATCCTTCGCTTCACTCCATCGGCGGCCGCGGCCCGACTCTTGCTATCCCCAACAGCCCAGAAAACCACCAGCACATGAATGTAAATGGTCTGCGTGGCGTCAAGAGCTTTGCTGATTTGCGCTCATTTAGCCCAGCCCATCGCCGTCTCTCGTCAGCAGCACTGCTCTCGGCAACCCAAGCACCAACGGCGGCCACAGCGCAGGTGGTGGTGTTTCGTTCCTGTCGCACTATCCCAGCGATGGCCCCTTTGGTCCTTCTCTGGCAACACCAACAACTCCCGGAGCTGGCATGAACTCGCAATCGTCCGTTGATACCTCGGGCCTTGTGAACAGCCTCGGCTCCCTGGGTCTGGGCTCGTCGGCCTTTGACAGCAATGGTCTTCCTGGGCGGCCACGTGAGACACCTGGTGCTATTGGCGCTATCGGCAGCCAACGGCCCAGTGCGAATGGCAACGGCAACGGCAACACCAACGGCAATGGCTCGCGTACCGCCATCCCTGAGCGGCAGCCCCGTGGGCCTGGCGACTGGGATAGTGCCGGTGCCGGTGCTGGTGGCTTCTCGCGTGGCCGTACCAATGGCCACATGCAGCGTAGCAGCGGCGATTCGTCTGATAACTCGCGACTGCAGCACAGCTCCTCGCTGTATCAATGAGGAGGACTTATCTCTCTCCCGACCTTGGCATCTACATGCGATTCTCTCAAGTCGTGGTCAAGTATCAAATATCGTTTGTGGGTTTAGACGGCGCCTTTTTCTTTTTCTTTTTTTCTTTTTTCTGGTTCTTGTTCGATTGTGGTTTTCGATTCTTGATTTACTGTTCTTGTTTTCCCTTTCGTGTTGCTCTGTCTCTGGTACCTTACTTTGCCAGATATTGCCGAGGACAGTTGTTGCCAATTGTTTTTATTTTGTTTGTTTCCTTCTGTAATTATTTATTTGCGGAGGACTAGAACGCGGTGGCGCCTGACGCTACTGCAAGGACAAGACGGGACGAGAACGAGAACGAGACGATACGACGAATACGCAACCTCAATCGATTTCCACGACACGAACGACGAACGGCGCTACGATTAGACGCCCGAATATCATAAAAGACGACCCGACCAACAAGACGAAACGACAGCAGGCATAGCGCATATTCAAGTGGTGTGCGCACCGCCATGGACGACCATTTCTTTACCTTTCCTCCTCTTCTCTTTTTTTTTCTTTTTGACTAGCTATGTGGTGTTTCTCTTTTGAACTGCGTTTGCTTTTTGCAGAAAAATAATCGAAATCTGGATCTGGAATGGAACGGTCGGCCCGTGAGGTCCTGCCGAGTTGGGCCTCGTCTCGTTTTCTCTCTTTTGGATAGTTGTTGGCGGTGAGAGGGATGAGAGAGAGAGCAGATGCCGAAAGACGGAGAAGATCTCGAACAGAGGTGTGTTGCTTCTTTTTTAATAGGATTTTTGAAGGATGGAGAGAGGGTATGTGGAAATACACAACCAGCAACAATCGCGACGACGCAACGGCAAAGCCACACGACGACCGCTTTGCGGACATCACCATGGCATCACGAATCACTGTCACGTTTTTTACGACGACATGTCTCCATGACGCACCTATATACAAAAACTCTTGTACTACAATGTGAGAGCGAAACAAACGACTTCATTTTAAAATGGTTTCGACGGCGTACAAATTTAATATTCTGGTTTTTTGAATTATGGTATCTTTGACATGATTTCTTCGGACTGTACATGTGTGTATTGGTACTTGATGCTGAGGAACATGTGCTCTCTATACATCAGGCTGTTTTCAAGCTTAATCCTCTGTGGCGCAGTAGGGCTTTGCCACAGAAGTGCTCAGCATTCTTTTTGACTTTTTAACAAACCATGCCTTGGCTATTTGTGTCAAACATCAGCCTGGGCATGGCCAGTACAGTTTGTTTCTCTCCACCGTCCGCTCATCCGACCAACGGGTCGAGCTTTGGAGTGTTGGTAAGATAGCATTTGTAGCATAATAACAATTTTGTGGCTTTCTTCTTCGGCCCTGCCGTGGCACTGCCTGGTTTTACTTTGGATATTTACATGACCCGGTACTCGCCGTGCCGTGGGATAAATGGAAAGCAATATGCTGACGAAGCCATTCAAAGCATGCAAAGCACACTTCCTGCAGACTCTTGTAAGTTTATTTCTACGCTCTGTGCCCGCCCTCCTGTTTTTCTTCTTAAGTTCCCTGGCTACCTTTAATTCCCTGCACCTCCTTGCACTCTGTCGATCATCTCGGCCCTCCAGCATCAAGACAGCAACATCATCTACTGAGTGAACCTTGTCTACAATGGCCTCAGGCGCTACCCCCCAGGGCATGCGTCCTACTCCTCTCCAGTCAATGCTGCTCTTCATGATGTTCTTTGAATTCCTTATGCCTATGTTGTTCTGGCATCCGCGGCGCCTCCACGTTTCGCCATCACATAGATATTGCTACAAAACGGCCACGCTGTCAGAGTGCCGGGGACCGTTTCACTGATATCCCAACTCTTCCAGACGATCTCTTAACGTACGAGTATTCTTTCATGAAAACCGCTTCACCATGCGTGAGCATGACGCCACCAGCCTCGCTTTCGGCCGAGTGGAGTAGTTATGAAAACGCTCAAGTGTCTTGGATGAGCAGCCACAAGACGGAGTACATGAGCTTTGTATCACGATGTGAGCCATTTTTCTTGATGGTAAGCTGCGTCTCGGGTAGTGTTGTAATCAATTCAACACTCGCATCCGAATTTTCCTTCACATACACCTCGGATACACCCACTACTGAATCTTCTCCCACGATGACGACTTCAACGGCGACAGTAACGGCAGACAGCACGGCGAACCAGACACCGACATCGAAGGCAGGCTCAACTACACCCGCGCCTACTCTGGTCAGCAACGGCATAGGAGCCCGTGCTTCTCCGGAATGGACTTTCAGCATTGCGTCTATTTTGATGTTGGGTGCCTGCTATTTGTTGTGGTAGGCAAACGCATGGTTTCAGGACAAACCTCCTTGCAATTTCAACAGCGATCGTTTGTTCTTATATTACCTTCGTCTATGTGCGTTGGCAACTGCTCTATCCTATGTACAAATAATCAACCATTTTCTTCTTGTTTTTCTTGCCTCGCCTAACACACCCAGCCACCGTCGATGTGGTAGACAGCGCCCGTGACAAACTTGGACTCGTCGCAGACGAGGAAGGCGATTAAGCTGGCCACCTCATCACACGTGCCGCGCCGCTGGATCTGGCTCTGCCAGACCATCTCGCCACCGCGGGTGGCACGCGAAGAGGCTTGCATGGGGCTGTCGATGATGCCAGGGGCAATGCAGTTGATGCGGATCTCACGGTCACCGACCTCCTTGGCCGCAGACCGACTGAGACCAATCACGCCGTGCTTGGCAGCAACGTAGGCTGCATTTTTCTTGAAGCCGATGGTGCCACCGATGGACGCAGCATTCACAATGGCGCCCTGGTTCTTCAGGTTCTTGAGCTGTGCGCGCATGCAGAAGAAAACGCCCGTCAGGTTGACATCGATGACAAACTGCCAATCGGGCGTGTTGTGCTCCTGGACCGACTCAATGTTGATGACCTTGGGGATGACACCGGCCAGGTTGATGGCCGCATCGAGCTGGCCTAGCTCCTTGACAGTCTTTTCCACCCAGTCGTCGACCTGCTTCTCGTCGCGCACGTCTATCACGGTCCAAATGACCTTGCCGGCGCCAGGGGCCTTGGAAAACTTCTCTGCAGCGTCCTTCAGGGCCTGCTCGCTGACATCGGCCAGCGAGATATGCGCGCCCTGAGACGACAGCAGCTCGGCGGTAGCATAGCCAATGCCCGAAGCACCACCCGTGAGTGCCACGACCTTGCCCTTAACGTCGTAGTTGACCGGCATTGCAAGAGGTTGGATGGTAAGAGAATGAGGAAAGCTAAAGGATGCACTGTATTTATAAAGACTTAGTGGGAAGCCGCTTCTTTTTTTTTTTTTTTGGTTTCGTCTTCCAGTTGTCTCCATACATGTAACATCCGTGATAGGTGTTCGATAATTTCCCCTTTTCTTACCTGGATGGCTGTATGGATAGCTTCTTTGCTTCCCTGACAAGGTATGGCTCGGGTTAGTCTTCCAATGAGTTACCTCAAAGAGTGCTATTGATTTTTGGATTGATTTTTATTTTATTTTACAAGTAACGTCTCTTTCTATGCTACCACGGCTTGGCTCATCATGGACATGCCGTTCCTAAATATGGAGGGCGCTAATACTGTTTGAGGAAACTTCTTTCCGTGATTAACACGCATCATATCTTCCACAGTCTCCTCGTCTTCTTCAAGGCCCCCACTTCACTCGGAGAATCTAGGTGATAGATACAAATTCTACTCCGCACGCACTCAAGGCTCTTCTCTTTCCGGAAGCACTTGCGTGGCAGCTCTGGTGTTATTGGCAGTTGGAGCAAGTCTGGACATGCTGACAAGCTCGGACACGGCCGGTGGCGCCGTTTGGGTATTGATGCCCCTTTTTGGGTAAAACAATGAAACACATGGCCAGGCCAAACTCGGAAACCGTCTTCCAGTGAACGCCCCTATTTCTAGCTACAGTGATTCCAGCTCCACCCTCCCCGCGTTGCCTCCCGCGCGCCAGATCTACAGTGAATTACTCCTACCCCGTTCAACACCTCCGAGCCTCGTCAGAAAATGAAATTTTAATACTCCGAGATACATGGTGGCTAGAAGTGTTATGGGGACTCTGGAGAATGGAGGCATACCCCAGATATTACCCCAGAAAAGTCGTAAGATAAGAGACTGTAATTATATCTATGAGGAAATGCTTCGTAGGATATGTTCCACTTTTAGCCCAAGCATGCAACATTTTCTTTTCTCTCGTTCTCGCTTCAAGCCCCCTAGGCTTCCATCCCAGCTTCCTCTAACTTTTGGCTAGTGCCTTATCTCACCTTCTCAATGCATACACCCTCACGAATGTTATCTTTTTCCTGGCCAGACCCCTCACCCTTATGGTCAGTCATTTCAGACACAGTCATGATGGTCCTGGGATAATGGCGTCTTCAATACCGACAGAATTTAAACGTCAAGACACATGCGATAGCGTTGCAATGGGTAATAGATTCCTTGTTGCAGTCATTAGAATGGTCGAAATTCAGACTCCTGACCATAAAAAAGGGGCTATCACGGAACAGGCTTTCCAGGACTTTTTCAGCTTTGTAGTAGATCCTTTGGTTTCTTTGAGAGCCTGTACGAGTGACTTTACACGGTACTTTCTGAGTTTCACACACTTTCACAATTGGAATTCGAGTTGAGAGATTGAGACCCAGGGGTCTCAAAGGGAGGACGGCAAAATAACTGACTTCAAAAGGCCCCGTACACTCCGAAGCACAGTGACGAGTTGACTGCCTTAATTGGCACGCCAGACTGGAGTTGCCTCCCCTCTCCTTGCCTGCCGATGACCAGAGACCTACTGAAAAGAAACAGTAACGTGGGGATCTTGGTAGTCTTTGTTATATCCGGACACACTTCCACCCTGTCCAATTTTTTTCTCTTTGACGAAGCGTGTCCTCCTCCCTCAAATATTCAAAACTCGGATGCAGTTGTTTCCTGCCCTCATGGTATGTTGATCTAGGCTGTTCCACTGCCGTCTTCACTCATCAACGCCATCGTGTTCAAAGACAGTGTCCGACCTATGCCGGTGCCTTTTTGGACCTTTACACCTTTTTTATTACTTGACAAAAAAATCCTGCTCACTCCGACATGGCCTCCGAAGAAGCCAAGCCTGGCGAGGTAGAGTACGATGAGTACCGCCGACAGGCAGGCGGCACCCACGTCGCCGCCGGCGACATCGACGAGGTGCCGAAAAATTACTACTACAGCGCCCGATTTCTTGGCTCTGGCCTTGCCATCTCCATCAACCTGCTAGCCAGCACGGGTGGTTTTGCCATGGTGGCGCCTATTCTCGCCGACATTGACGCAGACATTGGCCCCGGGTCCATCATCTGGCTTTCGCTTGTCTACACGATGATGCTCGCCATCGGTTTGACCTTGGTCGGCCAGATGTCTGACGTATTCGGTCGCCGCTACTTCTTCATTGGTGGCACGCTGCTCGGTGCTGTCGGCGCCACGATTGCATCGCGCGCTCAGACAATCCCCGTGGTCATTGGCGGTGAGGTGTTGGTCGGTCTGTCGGCCGCCACCGGCTACTCTTATGCTTTTGTCATTGGCGAGCTTGTCCCTATGAAATGGCGCTTTGTTGCAAATGCCGTCATCTTCTGGGGCTCGATGCCAACAGCTGGCTTTGGCTCGGCCATTTCGACTGCGTTTGTGCTCTACACGGAACAGGGCTGGCGGTGGGCCTACTACCTGCTCATCATTGCCAACGTCACTGCCGCTGCCCTGTACTCTCTCTTCTATTTCCCTCCCAACTTCCACCAGAAGCACGGCACAGACTCGGTCATGCAATGGGTCAAGAACTACGACTATATTGGCATGTTCCTGTACCTGGCTGGCCTGTTGCTATTTATCCTCGGCCTGTCATGGGGTGGCTCCATCTACCCCTGGAAGTCGGCTGGTGTCATCGCACCTATCATCATTGGCTTTTTTTGCCTGGCCGCACTCATGGTTTACGAAGCCAAAGCCAACATTGCCGAGCCGCTGGTGCCCATACACCTGTTCAAGAACCGCGGTTTCGTGGCTTCGGCCATTGTGCTCTCGCTCGGTGCTTCGGTGTACTACTCGCAAGCCATTGTCTGGCCTGCCATGGCTTCCACTGTCTATGCCAATGGACGTGCCATGTGGGCTGGCTGGGCCGGCACGCTTGTTGGTATTGGCGTCACAATAGGCGAGATTATCGGCGGCACTTTTGCCAGGCACATTGGCAAGTTCAAGTATCAGCTGTTGACCCTGATCACCATTAGCACTATCAGCCTGGGATGCATGACCATCTGCACGCCCGACACCCCCAAGACCGCTATGGGCCTCGTCTTTCTCGCATCGACTGCTGTTGGTTGGGCAGAGTCCATTGTGCTGCCAGCCTGCAACATCTGCATTGAGGACCAGAACGAGATCGGTACCGCCACTGGTATTGCTGGCTCGCTGCGCAGTGCCATCTCCACTGTGGCCTCGACCATCTACAGTGTCGTGTTGACTGTGCGTGAGACGGCCACGCTGTCCACAGTCGTCCCGGCTGCTCTCGCCCAGGCTGGTCTATCGGCGTCCTCCATTGAAGAATACATGACGGCTGTGTCTGCGGGCGAGACTGCCGCGGAGCTGAGCAAGATCTCGGGCGTGACTTCCCAGGTCATTTCCGTTGGCACGCGTGCGTACCAGATTGCCTATGCGGATGCCTACCGGACCATCTTCTTCACGAGCATTGCCTTCGGCAGCCTGGCACTGATTGTCGCTATGTTTGTGCCCAACTTTGACGCACTGCTCACGAACAAGGTGGCGACGCAGCTCAACTTGTCGAACAAGAAGGCCAATGTTACCAACGATGAGAAGGTTTAAAGTGGACATTCTAATTGGCTGAAAGCTGCTGCTTTAGGAAGGTGCGATTGGTGTTAGGTGGTTGCCAATGTTTGCTGTTTCCAAGTTGGGACGCGAGTGGGTAGTCATGTAGCGGATAAGTCCGAGCTGTTACCCGGCACGAGACCCTGTCAATAAACTCTAATTTGACGGCACCTTTATAATATGCTGTGATGAGAATTTGTGATCTATAGAATGTAGAAAAGTTTAGGAAAGCTAAGTTATCTAATAAGTGGCCGGAATCACCGACAAGCGACCTCCATCGCTGATCAGGATGTTGCCGTTGATATAGGCACCCGAGCGGCTGCACAGAAATAGCGTTAGGCCAGCAACGTCTCAGGAGTGCCAACACGCTCCAGGGGTACCACAGATGGAGGGATACCTTCTGTCCGGCTCAGGAATTGCTATCAAAGTCAGCTGTGGCTCCGAGTGTAGAAAGGAAAAGGCCTGGAAGGGGGGGAATGGGGGGGGAGGGAGGGGACCAAGAAACTTACGTTGGACATGGCACTCATGTAAATGCCAGGCGCGAAGCAGTTTACTCGAATGTGCAAGTGGGCAAAGTTGCATGCGAGCATTTTTACCATGTGCATTTCGCCAGCCTTGCTTGTAGAGTACGCATAGCCCATCCCCGGAATGCGAGATAGCCCGCCGATGCTGCTCGTGACGATGAACTGGCTGTCGATGCCCAGTGCCTTGGTAGGGGATGCATCAAGTGTGTTGCCGGCTGCCAGGAGATTTAAGAAGCCCATATAGCAGTAGAAGACAGAGCTGCAGTTTACAGCGTATGTGCCGGTGAACTCGCCCATTGGTGTCTTCCAAAAAAAGTCGCGTACCTCGGCTGCCGACATCTTGTGATCGCGTGGCATATTGTCAATTGTCGGACCAGTGGCACCGTGGTTGCATAGCACAACGTTCACAAAGGGTGTCTGGGCAGCAATGGCGTCGACAGCACGGCCGAGGTCGTCATGGGAGGACGCATCACAAACAACTGGTATGATGGACTTGTTTGCAGCAGCGGCAGCGACGGCGTCCAGCTTGTCCTTGCGGCGGCCCAAGATAAAGACTTTGGCGGCACCGTTGACATCCAGCGCATGCGCAATCATCTCGCCAATGCCAGTGCCGCCACCTGTGACGACAAAAACCATGCCATTGACATTGAAAAGGTTGGATGCCGTGACGGACGCCATCTTGGAGGGTATACAAAAAGTTGTGCGAATTGCTTTGTGTATTTTATTTTGGCGATGTTGATTCTCGAAACAGCCAAAGGGAAATCTGTGACGCTCTTTGTGTCTTTATTTTAAAGCTGGCCAATATTTCATGAATGCTCTGTCTCCTCCAATTCTGAAGAACTGCGTCTTCCGCATTCCCCACGTCTGAGAAGCACCTACTCGTTTTCGTCCTTGTAGTCGACTAATACAACAGGGCCACTAACACCACAGTAAGTATTGCGGAGTAACCCTGGAGTCCGTCACGCTTGTGTATCTTCCGGAATAGCGCCCGATACAAACCAACTATAAGTAGGATATCGTAATCTAATCGGCCACTCCACACGCTTGACTTGGCGGATAACTTCTCCCAGTCTTCTCTGACGCGGATACAGGGTTGGAGAAGGGTAGCGAAGCTGGAGCCTTTTTTTTGGGTGGGGGGGGGGGGGGGGACAGGAACAAAATAATGAAGCCTATGTAGAAAAAAGGTGTTGTGACTGAAAAGATCGGGGTTGGTATATATGGACGAACGACCTCAAAGATTCTAAATAGAAGCATCAAAAGAACATTGACAGAAGGAAGCAATCGATCGCAACAATAAAACACCTGTATACACGAAGCCTTTTTTCCTTATCCGGCGAACACTTTCTTCTCTTTCAGCTTCCACAGTCATTTCCCGATCTCCAACCCCATTCGAGCATGAAGGATCTTAAGGGCAAGGTCTCCGTCATCACGGGCGGTGGCACCGGCATTGGTCTTGCCATTGCGCTCGAGCTGGCCAAGGCCGGCGACGCCAAGATTGTCATTGCCTCAACCAACACCGAGCGTCTCGGGGAGGGCGCTGAGGAGCTGCGCAAGGCCGGTGCCGAGGTGCTGACCGTCGTCTGCGACGTCTCTAGCCGGTCTGATGTCCAGAACCTGCACCATACAGCCATTGCTAAGTATGGCCAGGTCGACATTGTCGTGTGCAGCTCTGGTGTCACGACGGGTGGCCCTTACGTCAACCACCGGCCCGAGGACTGGGATTGGGTCTTTGGTGTCTGTCTGTACGGCCCGGCCTACTGCATCCAGTCCTTCTATCCGGAGATGGTTACCCGTAACTCTGGCCACATCGTCCTGGTCGGCTCGCAGGCCGGCATGAACCCCACCTGGTTCGCCCACCACGGTCCCTACACGGCCGCCAAGTCGGGTGTCATGGCCCTGGGCGCGGCTCTCCGCCTCGAGGCCCTCGAGCACAATGTTGGTGTGACCAGCGTCATTGTTGCTGCAACCACCACCAGCATCATGAAGTGCGAGCGTTCGCGCCCTGAGAAGTATGGCACCTCTCAGGCCTTTGATGCCGAGAAGCGCACGGCTCGCCGCATTCCTGCTGCAGATGTCGGCCGCATGGCGGTTCAGGGTATTATTGACAACAAGGAGTGGGTGGCGACACACCCGGAACTCAAGCAAATGCAAAAGGAGTACTTTGAGCGCATTCTCGCCGCCTATGATCACGAGGGCTAAGTCCAAGTAGCGTGAGGCTGAAGAATATATTAGAAAGCGACAAAATTAAGTTGTACATAGATTTCGTATCCAGTTTAGATATTTTGCCCCCTTTTCAGAACTGTTTCTTGCCGGCGTGAAGTGCATGCATCCAACAGTGACACCAAATCAGAGTTTTTGATTAAAACAAATTGTTTTCATGACAACTAATTTAATAAGACGCCAAAGGTTCCCATAATAACGCAAGTGTTTTTGCCTTGTGCTCGTAAATACAATAAAGGCCTTATCAAAAACTGTTTAATTTTTCCGTGGCGTTAGCTTGGCATATAAGCCAGGCTTCATCCAATTGTTGTAGACGTGCAAGCCGGGGTAGTCACGCGTCGGATCCCATGCATCCTGCGAGCCCACCATTGAAATGTCATTGTTCCACAGCAGCTTGCCAATGATGAGACACATTTCCATCATGGAAAGATTGCGGCCTATGCAGCCACGAGGACCAAGCGAGAATGGGTTCGAAGCACCGAACTTGTCGGTGCTGGTCTCCTTGTTCAGCCAGCGCTCAGGAGAGAACTTGTACGGGTCCTTGAAGTTGCGCTCGCTGTGTGTGGCTCCCCACATGGGAACTGAGATGGTAGTGCCTCCAGGAATAAAAAACACCGTCCACCGTGTCACCACCGACTGGCACCGTGCGTGCAAAGCCGATTGGAGCACTGGGGAAGATACGCAGACCCTCGTCAATAACTGCCATAAGGTATGGCAGCTGCCGGAGACGCTCAAAGCTGAGGTCCTTGTCCGACGCAAAGTTGGTGCGAATCTCACGAACGAGGTTCTCGAGGACGCGCTGATCACGGAGGAGGTGGTTGAACAGGCCAGCAAGGAAGCCAGCGGTCGTCTCTGTACCGGCGATACTGAAAGTGTTAGATAATTCACTCGGTATACAGACACCGGGGAGGGAAGGAATCTTACATCATCAGAGCGCCGTTGACAATGACCTCATCTTTACGGATGGACCCGTTCTCAAGTTGCTTGATAAGATAATAGAGGAAGTCCTTGTGGTCTGACTGGGTGTGCTCCATGCGCCTGTAATGGTCAGTGGTGAAAAGTAGAAAATTGAAATAAAAGAACTTGGAAAGACGCACTTAAGAATCTTTTCCTTGCTGTATTGCAGGTGCTGGCGGCGTGTCAAGCGAATGCGATCAGGAATCAGCTTCAGTAGAAGCTTTTGTGTAGTTCCGCCGGTCTCAGCAACACGCCGGGTAGCTTGCTCAAAGGCACCGGCCTTGATGGATGAGCTGATCAGAGGAACCCAGAAGCGGAAGTCCTCATTGTCCATGCATCCAAACGGCTCGCCTAGCGCCATGTCGCCAATGATGTCAAAAGTACAGTATGCCAGCCAGGACACCAGGTTCACAGGCGTTCCTTGGCGTGCAAAGTTCTTCATTTTATCCGAGAACACGTCAATGTACGAGCGGATGATGTGCTCCTGCTCCATCAAGGCCTTGGTTGAGAAGGCATGCGAAAAGGGCGCGACGCTGGCGCGCGTGGTCTGAGTCGTTCGCCATGGTGATGGTTGAAGCGCCGGGGATAGACTCAATGCTGCCAACGTGCACCGGATCCTTGTGGAAGTTGAGGTGGCCGGGGCGGCTGCCATAGATGTCCTTCCACGCAGCCTCATTGTCAAAGGACAGCTCGTTGGGCGACACGCGGACAATGGGGCCGTAGGAGTCGTGGCAAGCCTTAATCCAGAAGGGGATGCGACCACGGATGAGGTAGTAGACGTTGGGATAGGGAGAAGCACGTGCCAAGAATGGCCCGGGGAAGCGTGCGAGTGGGTGGAAGTAGAGGTTGTAGATGCCCTTCCAGATTGCGTAGATCGAGGCCTTGAAATAAAAACCTTGTCAGTTTGATCTTACCAGGCCAATTTTCCAGGAGCTATCCATCAACTTACTGTCAGAGCTGTCGCCCAAGCAACAATGCTCGTGATACTAAAACCCACGGGGTTCGAGGTGGCAAACTGAAGGACTGCCATATTTACGATGTGTTATTGCCGTTGTCGTTGTCGATGCTCGTGTTGGCGTTCTTTGTCCTTGGACAGAAATTCTTTTTGAATGAGAAACAACGCAAAACCTATTGGCTATGGAACATATTTGAGATTGGATTATTTTGCTGTGTTTTCCACCGACGCTTCCACTACTTCATCCCTGATTCGCTGGCTCTCTGACATTCCAAATCTTACGACATTCACGCCGAAGCGTTGTTCATTCTCGACCGACATGGGACACAATGAGGGGCAGCCCGTCAATACAGTCTCCGATGTGCCTGCGGAAAATTGTTTCCCATGGCCTTGAATCAAGTTAGTGCTTGATGCGGGTCCTGATTGTCCTGAGGTCGGGGTAGAATGCGGAGTGTGTCCACTTTCTGATCCGGAGGTCTGTTTTTATGCGGAGTGTATCCACTTTCAGGTCCGGAGGTCTGAAAATCTGCAAGCCAGGTTGAGCCGGGAAGCCAACACCCTACAAGGACTACGTTCGGAAAGTAGCGTCTTGTCCACCCGCAAATACGTCTTTCTGTTGTTACTCTAGTGCTCAATGTCGTGTTCTTGTTGCAAACGTTCGGGGTATACTGTACGTCTACAAATCCCAGCCGTGTATGTTCTTCCGCTTGCTTACGTCAAACCAACCACCTGTTGGCTCTGATTATGGGCCTTCCAGAGACAGCCACGTACGGCAGGTCATTGTTGTTGAATTCACGTCTCTCGCTCTCACGTGATTTAAAGATTACTTTAGGTACTTTGATATGCTTCAGCCCGTGCGCGATAGTCATTGCTGATGTTATCCCATCATTGTGACACTCCATCTATTGCTCACATAACTTGCTTCAATTATTCGTCTGCCCACATTCTCTATCAATTCCGGCCAAACACTACGATGTCGACTGCAAAGCGGGCTGTCCGCATTGCCGGTGTCTCCGGCGGTGTTTTTGACCGCTTCCGGGCCATTGAGGACTTCTCAAAGGACCCCTCGATTGATGTCATCTTTGGTGACTGGATCAGTGAGGTTAGTATGACGCTCCGTGGTTCTCAAAAGCTTGACGGCATCAAGGCGGGTATGGTCACGGAGGCGTACGAGCAGTCATTCATCACGATGCTGTCGCCGGGCATCCAAAACATTGCCAAGCATGGCCAAAAGGTCGCTGTCAATGCAGGTGCTTGTGATCCCGAGGCCATGGCTCAACGTATACAACAGCTCTGCAAGGACAAGGGTACAGACCTTAAGGTCTCGTGGGTGACGGGCGACAATGTCACGGAGCAGTTTCAAAAACACCTAAAGAACGGAGAGAAATTTCTGTCTCTGCCGGCAGATGCCCCCATCCAAAACTGGGGCTCTGAGCCAATCTTTGCCCAGGCCTATCTAGGTGGTGTTGGCATTGCTGAGGCTCTGCGCCACGGAGCAGACATTGTCATCTGTGGCCGTGTGTCGGATGCTTCTCCCGTCGTTGGTGCAGCTGTGTGGTGGCACAACTGGGCACGGGACGATTTTACGAAGTTGGCGAACGCTCTCGTGGCCGGCCATCTCATCAAGTGCAGCTCCTGTAAGTATCGTTATCATGAAAAGGAAAGCGAACGTTGACTCATACTGCTGTCAGACATCACTGGCGGGGCCTACACGGGATTCAAGAAGGAGCTGTTGCAGTCTGGAAACAACTTCACCAACCTTGGCTTCCCTATTGCTGAGATCTCTGCCGATGGGCAGGTGGTCATCACCAAAGAAAAGGATACGGGTGGTCTTGTTACCACAGGCACCGTCACGGCGCAGCTTCTTTACGAGATCCAAGGGCCCCTGTACTACAACTCGGATGTCACAGCTCGCATCGATGGCATTCGTCTTGTCCAGGAGTCCGCAAACTGTGTGCGTATCGAGGGTGTGCAGGGCCTTCCTCCTCCGCCAACGACCAAGATCGGCATTACGGCGCAGGGCGGCTGGCAGGCTGAGTTCCACTATTTCTTGACCGGCCTCGATATCGCCGAAAAGGCCAAGATGGTCGAAACACAAACCATTGCTTCGATGGCGAGTATCGCAAAGAGTTTACCATTCTCAGCTTCAACGTGACCGGTAGTGTGGCGGCCCAGCCGCGGTCTCTGAGTGAAGCTACAGTCGAGCTTCGAATCTTTGCTCAGACCCGCAACCCAGACATGGTCTCGGCCGGAAAGAACAAGGGCATCTCGCCAGACCACCCCACGTTTGCCAAGTTCTGCATCGAGAATTGTCTACAGGGCTACCCCGGTGGCACACCCGGTACCGATATGCGCCAGGCTGTTGGCAAGCCATTCTTCGAGTACGTGGTTCTGAAACCTGATAATCCGAGATTCTCGGCTTCGTGTTAACGGATATGCAGATACTGGGTGTCGCTTTTCCCCCAAACCGAAGTCGACCATACCGTATGGACCCACGATGGTCAGAGAATTCCCGTTAGTCCTCCTGACCAGGTGAAGGAGTATCCCCGGCGCCAAGAAAGCTATGAGACATCGTCTCCCAGGGCACTGTCGAGCTGGGGCCCGACACAAAAGGCGCCGCTGGGCTCTATTGTCCACGGCCGGTCGGGCGATAAAAGCTCTGACTGCAATGTTGGTTTCTGGGCTCACGACGACGAGGAGTGGGACTGGCTACGGTCACTGTTGACAGGAAAGGAGATGCAAAGCTTGCTGGACAAGGAATACAATGGTGGTGCCATTGACCGGTTTGAGATTCCCGGTGTCCGAGCCGTTCACTTCCTGCTGAGTGACCACCTGGACCGTGCGTCAACTCTTCCAGTAGCTACGACGTTTTGGGAAAGCTGGTGGCAGAATATTTGCGCTGCAAGCAAGTTGATATCCCCGTCAAATTTATCGAGAAGGAACAATCTGAAGTGGACTATTGTAATCTGTATTTAGCTTTATTCACACGATTACTACGAAAAAGTTCGATGTGATTGAACAAAATATGGGAACATTCTGTAAAGAAAAGAAAATCAAATTGAAACATATCTAGCCTATGCCAAAACAACTTGCAGCTCATTCCTCCAGAGGCGGCGTCTCGCCAAACGAGTACGTTTCGAGAAAGCCCACATAGCGCTCGCCATGCAGTTCAATTTTCTCGACCTGAGCACGAATCGTCTTGGACTCGCCATCGGTGAGCACGACCTTGAGCGAGCTCACGTTCTCTCTGAGATACTTGATGTTTTTCGTGCCTCTACGCTATGTGTTAGTCGGCGAAGAAAGATCGAAATAAGATGACGAAAGCAAACTTACGGAATGGCAACTACATCGTCGCCTTGCTTCAGGACCCAAGCCAAAGCCAGCTGCCCTGGAGTGCAGCCTTTGCCGTGCGCAATAGACTTTAGGAGGTCGACGAGCTCCATGTTTTTGCTCCAGTTCTTCTTGCTATACTTGGGCGCCGTTCTTCGAAAATCGTTGTCGGCAAAGTCGTCGGCGACTTGAGCTGGCCCGTCAAGAAGCCGCGTCCAAGCGGGCTGTACGCCACGACAGCAATGCCAAGCTCACGGCATGTTGCAAGGAGGCCGTTCTCGGGCAGCTCGATATCGAGTGAGAACGGTGAGTATTCGAGCTGCACTGCCGAAATAGGATGGACCTTGTGCGCCCGCCGAACTGTTGACGCAGACACCTCGCTGAGGCCAATGTGGCCAATCTTTCCTTTGCTGGGATAGTTAACACCCGCCGTACAAAAAGTGGCTGTGATTTTGACCTTTTTGCTTACTTTTTCAGCGCAACCAATTCTGCCATGGTCTTCTCAATGGGCGTTCTGAGATCAACACGGTGACAGTAGTAAAGATCGATCTTGTCCACACCGAGTCGCCGGAGGCTATTCTCACAGGCCTCCCGGACGTACTCGGGCGAGCTGTTCATCGAGTACTTGCCATCGGTCACCTTGACACCAAACTTGGTGCATAAGAAGATATCAGACCGCTTGCCAGATTGTTTTAAACCACTTCCCCAGAAGATCCTCATTGTCACCGTCTGGATAGTAGATGTGTTAGTTTTTCTTGTTCTTCTCCTGCTCTTTTTTGTCTCACTTTTTGAGAAAATGACAACATGTAATACTTACACACGTCGGACGTATCCCACAACCGGGAACCAGTGCGTGCGCTTCATCCAGTACTTTAAAGCGCGCTTCATCATCACCAATAGGCCCATACGAGGCACTCAGGCCCATACAACCAAAGCCGAGGCATGGAACAAGAGGCCCGTTGGTCCCTAGGCTGCGTTTGGGTATGTCGGCCATGCTGGCCTTGCGGTTGTATTAGCTCGAATAAGAGAAAAGAAAGACTGGGAATAATAATGCTGTAGATATATCAATGTAACAAGGTTAGACTGAAAAATTGCACGGCCGAAGAAATAACTGTCTGTCAGGAAAGCCGATGAATCACACACGTGTCTAGTTGAACGCTTCAGCCAGAAATGGGAGTACACGAGGGAAGACGTCTCACAGTGCGTTCTAATAATTGCCCCCTCTTTTTTTCTTTTCTTTCCTTCAGTCCCCTAATTTCTTTTCCAAGCAAGGCATACAACCCCGGTTGTGTCTTCCCTGAACCCCTCTTCGGCCCTGTTCCCCTACTACGAGGAAGCTTCCCCAACAAAGCTTGTGCCTTGATACGGCAACCAGTCTCGAAATGGGTAAGTTATGCCGTAGGGAGGGTGTGAGGGAATGATGTTAGAGATGACTTGTTTGCTCATGTGTTCTTTTTTCCTGTGTATTTTATCTCTTGCTGCGAAAATCTCTCTTCAAATTTAGGTACCATGATCTTCGAGAACGTTAGCGTAACGCATTGCTACATCATCGCTGCGGAGAACGGATTTTAAAAATGCGGAGGTGGAGGTGGTGCATGGTAGCTTTGTCAGGCTGGGTTGTACATTTCCGTTTTGGCGTGGGGTAGAGAATTGGCGAAACGCTTCAGGAAACTTGTTTCCTCCAGGGAGGGGGGGGGGGGGGAGGCACATTGTTGGAGAGGATAGGTCGCCGAAGATATCCAAGTTTAAAGTACACATGACCTGCAGTATTGATTTTGAGCAAGTCTGGAAAAGAAAAATAACCCAACAAAATTTCAAAGAAGGGATTGCACAGTAACACCGACAGAGAAGCACCTCCAGCCCACTTGTGTAAGTTGATTGGCTCACTCCTATCACAATGACAACATGCTGACGCCCTGGTTCTCCAGTTCTCCTAGAACTCAGAATCAATCATGTGCGGACCGTACACAGGATCGGCCGTGGTGCGTTCAATGATGTCTACTCCCTCCTGAAGTGAATCTACTAACTCGTTTAGAGCCACGGCAGCTACCCAATCAACCACGTTGGTGTCTCGGTACCTGATCTAGACAAGGCAATTGAATGGTATAACTCGGTGTTGGGCTTCCACAAGCTGCGTGAGCCTAGCTTCGTTGACCGTACTATCGTCCCTGACGCTGGTGCATTCCACGTCTACCCGGCATCGCTGCAGAAGCTGCGCATTGGCTTCCTCAGTACCGGCAATGGTGTTGGCTTCGAGCTCTTCCAGTTCGTTGAGCCATCTACGAAAGAGGGTGACGAGGCCAACTTTGAGAAAACCTACACCCGGGGAGGCTACTTCCACATTGCGATAACTGTGCCCGACTGCGATGAGACCATTAATAAGATTGTTGCCAACGGCGGTAGGCTGGTTGGAAAGTCGGTTCCTCTCTTTGACGAGTTCCAAGCAGCCTACGTCACCGATCCATGGGGCAATGTCATTGAGCTGATTACGGGCAGCTTTGAGCGCATCATGTCCAACCGGTAGTGTTAGAGAAGATCAATCGATTGATATAATAGTCTCAAAGCTAAATGAGGATATGTTGAAAAACAAAATACAAGTAGTGTCATCTGATTTATTTTCTTATTAAATGCTCCATGTCTGTTGTTCTATCCCACTCCTATGTCTTGCCTGAAAAAAAGGCATACATCTAGATTCACGCCCCCTCAACTCCTGTCTTTTTCAAAACGCACATAGCATGCTCCCATAACCACCCGTAAATGATGCTCTACAAGCAGACAACCATTTTCTTTGTGCTCTTTCCTTCCTTCATCCGCGCCACCATATCCGGCACGTCATCTAGGCTGTGATGAATTTCAATGTCGGGCTTGATGCCGTGGCGCACAATAAAGTCAATGGCCTTGGGCATGCGCTGCGGTGTCCCGGTGCTGTCTCCCTTGATACGGTACTTGCCAACGGCAATGTCGAGTGCGTCAAACGTACGCCATTCTTGGGCAGGCCGGCGACCAGGAGAATGCCGCCAACCTCGATCAGGGGATAGCAGACTCGTAGGCAGCCTCAGCAGCACTGAAGACGGCTACAGACCGAGCACCGCCGTTGGTCAGCTTGAGAATCTCCTCCTTGTACGTTTTGTTGGTGAGCGAGTTGAATACGTAGTCAGCGCCCTGTGCTTTGCTGTTGGCCAATGTGTCGTCGTTCACGTCGACACCAATAACACGGGCACCCATGGCCTTGGCGTACTGGATGGCTAGCTGTCCCAGACCACCGCAACCAACAATAGCAACCCAGTCGTTGGGCTTCAGCTCGCACGAGTAAATGCAATGGTAGGCTGAAAGGTCAGTTAAACGAGTGTCGATCTCAAGACACGAGACATGATACGGAAAAGTAGAGTACAAAAAAGACGTACAGGTGATGCCGGCGCAGAATGTGGGTGAGGCAGTCTTGACATCGAGTTCGTCTGGGAGCACGATGCAATTCTGCCAGTCGACCACACCATACTCGGCAAAAAAAACCAGGAATGGTGAAGCCGTTGACCTGCATTTGGTTGACCATGCAATGGTTGTTGTGGATGAGGCAGCCCTTGCACTCGTAGCAGCCGTGCTGCACGTACAAGAAGCCAACAGCATCACCAACCTTGAAGCCCTTACCCTCAGCGGCAGATCCGATCTTCTCAATATAGCCAGCGCCTTCGTGGCCCAGCGTAATGGGCTCCTTGCGGTCGGGGATGGCGATGGACATGAGGTCCGAGTGGCACAGGCTGGCGGAAGCCAGCTTGATGAGAAACTCTCCGGGGCCTGGCGTTGGGATGGAGACACTGTTGACCACGACCTTCTGCTGGGCCGGGTCCCATTGCACAGCCTTCATTGTTCCAGACATTGCGGTGGGTGGATGTGGATTGCAATTGAACGGTGCAAGATCAAAAGGAGAGCCCAGAGTCGCGATAAAAAAGGAAGAAATGGCCCCCAAAAATATAGAAAGCATAGCTTCGAATAGATACAGAAATTTATAAGTTCCTTATTCACTTCCGTTAGTGCCCTGTGCCATGCGGAGCATCGGTGCTGCTGGTTTCAATGGGGAAATAAATTTCCGTTTATCACCAGGTCCCCTACACCCGCTGGCTGTTAAAAACGGGCGAAAACGGGTACTCAATATCTGATGGGAGGTCTACGATACTGAAGACACGTGGAAACAAGAATGTTTACAGACAGAATGCTTGTTTGGGAGTTCTTGTATTAATCCATGACTATTATGAGCCTATTTTGGGCCGTTGTTGATGCCTGCCGCCTCGTCGATGATCAGATTGTCCCAGCCAAACATGACATTGATGGGGTACAAAATAAAGTTCTTCTCGTCTTCGGCCACAGCCTTGACAAAGTCCGTGTCTGTGACAATTTGCTTCCAATCCTCCACGCTGTCAACCCATACCTCGGCGATACCGTCGTAGTCCAGCACGGGAATGCCCAGCGACTGCGCCTGTTCCCGCAGATCTGGCGTAATGTGGTGCTGTTGAGTTAGCAGAAATAGCGAGTGGAGCAGATTAGAAATGCACAACGCTTCTTCCCCTCGTTCTTTTCTTCTTTTCTTCTTTTCTTCTTTTCTTTTCTACTCAAACAATAGATATTCCAAACTCACCTGGTTGTACTTGCGGACCTTGCTCATGAACGTCTCATTTGGCAAAGGCCGGCACGAGGTGGTTGTTGCGCCAGTAGCCGTGAAAGTACTCATCGCTGACCTCGGGCAGCTTGCGCAGGTAAAGAGATACCTTTAGATACTTCTCGGGCTTCGGCTGGGGGCCTTTCACGGCGGGACCCTTGTTGGTGGCCATTTTGCTCTGTTTTCGATAAATCTATGTTTTGCAACGCGTTATACGGTTTTTACCTGAAATGCCACACGTTTTATTACCTTCCTGGCTGCGTTGAGAAGCATATATCTTTGATTTTCCCTCGACAGTTGTTGCCCTGTGCCTGGAGAAGCACAGCCGACAGATCACTGTTCCCTGGGGCATCCCTGCTGTAAGTGCGTTAATACCCCGCAAGCTGCGTGTCATGGGAATTTCCATTTCTTAGCGCGTAAGGATACCGCGTCCGTGTAATGGTTAAGCTAGCTCATAGGAACACAAGGGATGGCCAATTCAGATTCACGTCATCTTCTTGAGGAGGGCTAAGAAATTGGAGAAAGACTGCAACTACATTAGCCCCGAAATCCACGAAAGCATTGTTCCCAAGGCCCATTAGCATAGAAATCTTTTGGAAAAATACACAACAACAAGCTTGCAAAAGTTGTGCAAACAGCATCTACCAGGGCACGCCCTTGATAACATCAATCACCAACAGCTCGCCACCGCATAGCCACTCATAGTCTCCCGACAATGGCAGAAATCAAGGGCCCGGGCATCCTGTATGTCGAGGCACGCATCTCGGCCAAGGACATCATGGATGAGGCCACGTACATGAACTGGTACGACAACGACCACATTGCCGAGATCATCCAGACTAGCGGTGTTGACTCGGCCTTTCGCTACAAGCGCGAGAGCGTGCAGAATGGCCCTACCTGGCCATGTACGAGATGCGGGACATTGCCTTCACCCAGGGCGACGAGTTTCGCAAAATCCGCGTCTACAGTGACCTTCTGCCCGGCTCGAAGTTGTGTTACGATCTTGGCGGACAACAACGTTCGCTACTTATAAGCTTGAGCAGGTCTATGACCCAACGAACAAGGGCCCTGGCCATACCAAGACCCTGATTTCGGCTCAGTACGAGCTTAAGGACGGCTACCCAGCCCGAGGACTTTGATGCCTGGTACCGGAAGGAGGTGAGTTGGGGCTATCCCGTTTTTTCTGGGCATGTTTCCGTCTTACACGTACTGATGCTACTCACAGTATCTCGACCAGCTCGCCAGAGCACCCGGATATGTCCGCACGACAAGATTCAAGCTGGTCTTCTCGCGGTCTAACGCCCAATCCCGTGCCCTCAAGGGCCTGCCGGTGACGTCCAACGAGCCGCAGCCCAACCCGCCAACATACTTGGTGCTCCATGAGTTTGAGACTAACGATGTCGATTTGGCCTCGCTCAAGGACACTGACGGACACCGAGTGGACAAAAAAGGTTGCACGACAATGCTGAGACGGTCCTGCACCCCGTGTACAAGATTGCAAAGACCCACGGCAAGGGTGAATGGTTCCACAAGTTCCCATGAAGCATTTGTAGTAGACACTTGCATGTGCAACGTGGGGCTGAGATGTACTTGACTGTGAGCAACATTTCGACTCTTGCAAACGGGAACCGCAAAGGTAGATTGTTCAATCTATGTTTTGATGCGGGTATTGCTGAGCTACCAAATCTGCATTGTGCTCTTTAAGCAATGTCTGTTTCAATACTCGGATAGTATTCTCACCCATTTCTTTTCTAGAAGTAATTAATATCATGATGGTACCAATAGTCCCGTTACCTACAACACCCGATTGTAAGGAGTTCCAAGATATAGATAAGACAGTTTCTCTGACGATATTGTAGGACCCTCATCTGCTTCTTAA
Source organism: Sporothrix curviconia (assembly GCA_016097085.2). Taxonomy (NCBI): domain Eukaryota; kingdom Fungi; phylum Ascomycota; class Sordariomycetes; order Ophiostomatales; family Ophiostomataceae; genus Sporothrix; species Sporothrix curviconia. The sequence goes on along the minus strand of JADMNF010000098.1, from coordinate 68,704 downwards.
TGTGTAAAAAAAACCTGTTCTGTGACAAGTTGGAGGTAAAGATGCGTCATCGACGCCTTCATCGTAAATAACGCACTTTGATCCTTGACTATTCGAATTAGACCGCCTCAATGCACAGAATGTTGGCTTGAACGTTGGCATCAATGATCCTGTGACCAGCGCCCTATCAATGCTATGCTTTAATTTCCGTAGATACTCCTATGAAAGTGCGATACATGTAAAAACTGTATTGTCTGGAGACTAGTGACATCAAGGTCTGATCCGAATTAGATCCAAATCGACCCAAAGGATGGTAATATATTGTGGATGAACGAGCGGGGGATGGTGCATTCCACAAGCTAATCATCACATAATATTATTACACAGTGAACTGCTGTTAACTGTAAGCTGCCATGAAGATGAGGTCTATTATGCTATGAGCGCCTGTTGGGCTATTTTTCTGTACTGTTTCTAGGGGATGGGCAAATAAGGTTGTTTTCGTACAGGGCCGGTGCGGTAGCGGCCCACTTGGCTCATGTACGGTTGAAGTTATCCTGCACACCGACTGTGGTTCTTATGACGACTCCCATTGTCTACTGGTACTCTGGACAGAAAAGCAAGACAGAATCAGCGCCGAGTCGAACATAATATAAACAGAAGCGAGGCGGCGAGACAGCCTGACCTCATTGGCCCACAGGAACATACAAGACGCTGCAGGAAGCTGAAAAGGGGACGCGGACTCAGATGAGCTTGCTGCAGGTGCAACAAGAATAGGCAAAGGAAAACCCTGGAAAGAGTCCTACCAACAAGAAGTCTGCCCCATGTTATCCCCGGAAAATAGCTGGACTTGGCACTCCGTATTCCCCACGGGCTACGTGGGCCGGCATTTGGGGAAGTGGTTTGGGATAGTCGTTCCTTGTTTGATCTCCACTGTCACGTCTGTTTCGTGGAGGCTTGGAACTCTTGCGTCTAGACTTTTTCCGGTGGTCATTTGGCAGTTAATTTTTGTCCTTTTGCCTGCTGATGCGGGTACAATATTCCGCGACGCGTTGATAGCAGGACGTACCCCAATACCAGAACGCCGAGAGCCCTATTGCAGGGCAGGGATGAATGAAAATGAAGTAGAACAAAAGCATGGACGACAAGTGATGGTAGGCACTCTCATTACTTGAAATAAATTGGCTCGGAGCCCCGCGTCTTGATCTTCTTAATCAAGGTACAATTAAGTACCATTAACCATTGGGCACTCAAGGCGATCACTTTACCACATCTTGTTCATGCTCCGTTGCGTTGACGAGAAGCACCATACCTTCACCATGAGTGACATTGTCGCTGAAAAGCCCGGTAGCAATACTGCAGTCGATAGCAATACTACAGTTCACGTGGGAACACTTGGACCAAGCCGAGCCTACTAACTACACTAAGTCGACGGACACTACGCTGAAAGACATGGATCGTCATCTTTGTCCTCTCTTCCTCTGTGGGCGTGTCGTTCTGGCCGGTGCCTACGACCTCACCCATGCTGGCCACCCTCGGCGTTCAGTTTGGTAAAACCCACGTCCTCGTCCTGGTATTTTTCCTCGTTCACCACTGGTATGGTCCATCTCGTCCCTGAAACCTTTATCACCGTGTAACGGCTACTGCTAATTTGTATTTAATATTGTAGGCTGCTGCCCTTGGCTTCCTCATTTCCGGTACAAACAGTGATCTCTTCGGCCGCCGCATCGTCATCCTCGTTGGCAACGCCATATCTGCTCTCGGTTCCATTCTATGTGCTACTTCCCATAACTACCAACAATTCACTGCCGGCATGGCTATTCTTGGGTTTGCATCTGGCATGAGCCAGCTGGGTCTGATATCGGTGCCAGAGCTACTCCTAAACAAGTATCGGCATATTGGCATTGTCCTGTCTGACGGCGTGCTGTTTCCCAATTCTTGTCTGTGCGCCCATAATTGGCAACTATGCCATCAAGGATCCAAACGTCTCGCAATTGGACCTACATTTACTACGGCCAGTTTGCTGCCATGGTCCTGACCTTTATTTCCGTGTTCTTCCTCTACGTGCCGCCAAAGCGCCCACGTGGCGTTCCGTGGAAGCAGGCTCTCAAGGGCCTCGACTACGTCGGCATGGTGCTTGTGACGGGCGGTGTGCTGTTGACGCTCATGGGAATCGTGTACACAACATACCTTCCAGTCAAGTCAGCCCTTGTGCTTGGTCCCCTGATCTCGGGCATTGTGCTCTTGATCATCTTTGGCGTCTGGGAAAATGTCTCGTCCGTTCCCTACAAGCTGTGTCCCCTGATATCTTTGCCCACCACTGGCGCCGCTCGTTCACGGTTCCCTTCATTTTCGGCGCCATCATCACCATGTACTATTATGCGGCTAATATCATGTGACCGGTGAGTGTCCCACAAATATTAAATTGCCTGCCACAATATGATGACCACCGTTGTTACTGACTTTTGCAGACAATGATCGCCATGTTTTATGTCGCCCCGGGCGCTAGCATCAGGCGAAACTCTCATCCTCACCCTTCCCGCAAACCTAGGTCTTGTCGGCGGTGCTTTTCTCTTTGCCATTACTGGCCATCACATTAAGCACTGGAAGCTGACTCTGATCATTTCCTTCACCTCGCCGTTCTCTTCGGTGGCTTGATGGCCATGGTTACACCTTACAACAAGAAGCTCATGCTGGCCTTTATTTTTCTTATGCAATTCACTTTTGGCTGGGCTCAGTACGAGGCCGTCATGTTTGTTCAGTTTGGTGTTGGCCAGCTCAACTTGGGTGCTTCCGGTGGCCTGGCCGGTGTTGCCCGATTTGGCGGTGGCAGCTTGGCTGTCAGTGTTTACATGAGCGTCTTGACCAACTCACAAGCGAAGAAAGCAATGGATATTGTTGTCAAGGCGGGCATGAACAACGGTCTTACCCAGGCTGCTGCCAAGCAGCTTCTTGCTGCTCTCTCTCTGGGTGCTGATGCCATTGCTGCCGTTCCAGACATCAACCCGGCGGCCATCACGGCTGCCAGTACTGCCTTCCTTGTGAGTTATGCCTATGGACTGAAGATGATGGCTCTGTGCTCTTTGGGCTTTGGTTGCTTCGGTATCGTCCTGTGCTTCTTGTGCGAGGATCCCGAGCCCAAGATGACCAACCAGACCAATATTTTTCTTGAGAACGATATCAACGCTGAGAAGAACAAGTTCATTAAACACAGCTTGATTGAGGACGAGGTCAGATATGCTATTCTTGAATGTGTATACGCATATATATACGCAAACTCTACATAGAAAGAAGCTACTGGTGTATCTCGGAAATAAATTGTCAAATATCCACTACGCAGAAGTTACTGTCCGATCCGCCCTATCCATAATGACTACCCTCTTTTGTACAGAAATCAACTTCGGCTCTTGACAAAGCTAAAACTAGCGTTTGGGCTGTGGTCCAGTTCTGTCAAAACACGCATAAAATAATCTAGGTACCCCTTCCGTCGCCTTTCAGCCTCTCCCGCTTCCTCAGGCGGAGCTGTGGGGTCGCTATGCTCAAGAAGAGTAGCAGCAACTCGCCCGAATCTTCACTGTCATGGCCACGCCTGTAATTTCAAAGACGTGCATGGGGAAACTCTGCAGAAGGTGCTGCAAGTCTCGGCGATGCCTTCGCGCAGCTTCCAGTATTTCGATGCGGTCATTCCAGCGGATGTGAGCTTCGTGCGCTTCAAAATTGTCTTCAGAGGCGCCGGGTGATCCCTCGGCTATACCAGACGCTGTCCAAATCCGCGGCACGGAGCGTGTGTGAAGCATCCTAGCTACGTACGATTCGACCACAAGACTTTGCAGGAAGATTCCTGTCAAGTAGATGTTTGCTCGCATTGGCCGATATGGATCAGGCCGAGACTTGTTTGCAGCATCATTACTCGGCATATCCAAGGGTGTGGGAACTTGAGTTCAGGCGGAAGCATGTCGGAGAACTCTCCGAATGCGAGCCATTCCCATTTCAATCATATGCAGCGTTGTTGTGACCGTGGATGATGGAGAGGCGGCCGATCCGGCGGCGGCAGCCGAAGTGCAGGAGAACGCGCAGACAAAACTGATCGACGATAGTCGTGGGAGATGGGCTGGGCCTGGATACTGTGGGCGATACTGCGAAATGATGATCCGCTAATGGAGAGGGCGAGGAAAAAGTTGATTAGGGCTGAAAACGAGGGCAAAGATGTGGATGTGGACCGCGCGTTACGCGTTTCCCGTGGCGGTCGTATTTGGAGGTGAAAAAGGCGGAGGCCGAGGAAGCCTATCCACGACCATGTCGCTTACACAAACGTGCATGGCTACGATGGCATTGAAGCTGGCCATGATGATTGTATGTCGATGCCGATGGCGTCGCGAATATGTCCCCGGCTCGGGCGGTATAGACCGGTCAACGTCGTAGGTTTCATCCACAGCCTCGTCCAAATCATCCTCGTCTTTCCTCGATGGGGACGTATTCCAAGTCGCTTGCACGCAAAGAGTCCCAGTCTGTGCGTTGCGAGTCAAAGTGCAGGACTGTGAGAGGTTCCGGTGCAGAGGTATAGGCATACCTAGACATATGAGCAAAAGGGAAAGCCTACTAGACGTTGTCGACAAGGGGAGATAACTCACATTTGCATAATGTACAAGACCCAGAACATGCGTCGGCTGATGACTGCACCAGCACGCGACAAACCTTTGTATGCCTCGGCCGGTAGAGGCCCAGTTCACGAAACATCAAAACCGCCTCGTTGGCGTGCGACAGCCGTTATTAAAACTTCGCCGCTGTGGTGGCACGAGTAGCTGAGACCCATACGCGACACGACGGCCGCCACAGTGGGATCTTCCACCATGGTACGCCGTTGGTCAATGCCACGGTTGAGCCGGACAATGACCGAAGCAAGTTCGACAATGTGCGCTACGGTGAGCTCGGCCGCCCCAGCCATAGCTTGGCAGCCTCTGGGGGAATGTTGTTTACCGTGAACGCAGCCATAGCAACGCAGAGTTGGAGGAATCGTGGATCTTGGTCGTAGAGCCGGTTCTTTCAGCGCATTCTCATATGTCGGGCGGTGAATGAGAGGCGCTATCGGGTATATCTCGTCGAAAAAGTCCACCATGACAGCCGCAAACGCGGCCGGGGGACAGAACTCATCAGCGTGATCTTTATGTTGAGATTACGGGATGTCATGGGAACAACCTTTGGCCGTGAGGCCACGAAAGCAGCAGTAATAGCGGAAGCTGCCGAGGCCAGCGTAGCCGACGGAGACGAGGAAGCATTGTTCTGTGCCTTGGCGAGAGCGACATGTTCTGGCGGCGTGAGTGGACATGAGTGGCGGAAAGACAATGCCAATAGCCGGCAGGACGAGGGAAAATCAAAAACAAATCAACAACGGTCAGGAAAATAGACGTACTTATTTGGAGGACCACGCGCCGTCGTTGCTGATCAAATGTGCAGGGCGCAGACGCCCGGAGGCAGCGGTTGAACAGCCCGGGGCATGCGGTTCAAAGGAACACTGTCGGTAAGCGGGGCACGCACAGGCCGGGGACAGGGTTGGTCTTTATCTTACTGCAGTTTGCGTGCGCGGCAGAGATCGCCATGCCGCGCTGGATATTCGACGGCCCTTTCGTGTGCCGATGCGCGAGCGGCGCGGCGTGTTGTGTCGCGGTGTTGCCTCTTCGCTCATGATGCAACTGCCGCCCGGATATCCCAGGTGGAGAAGGCAAAAGTGTTCTGGGGAAATGACAGATGCAAGGTCGTGTGTGGAGAAAATGGGGCCTCTGTCTTAGTTGGTGCGCCGACCCGCGGTCACTGTGAAGCAAACTAAGTGGAGATGTTAGCCGTGGTGGATCTGCTTCGGGAAGCGGTAAGCGGAGTGGCAATGGTTGCAAAAGCTTCAATTTATTTAACAAAGCAAGAGGTTTTTTTAAGTTTCGTGCTTCGTGTGAGGAGGCTTGCCTTTTGCGTGCGTAGAACAACAGTCTCTCTTCGATAGAAAATAAAGTACACCACACTATCGTTCTTCAAGGAGAGCAAGTGTTTTATTCCTTTTTAAAAAAAATCACATGCAACCAAAAAGCGATTACATTAAATACCATCAAAAATAAAAAACGATCTGAACAAAAGTTAAGGACCACCTAATATTACAACCAAATTCTCATCACAACTTTCACCTGCATAACTGTATAAAGAAAAGAAATAAAACTGTATTAAACGCATTTAAAAATTGATACCTATCTCAAAATTTCGTATATGCCCAACAAAGCAAAACCAAACATAAAAAATGGCAATGGTAAAAACACCAATCTCTCATTGGGACGAAGATGGGATGCTGGATGATAAATGCTGGATGCGACACTGCGGATGATAAGCGCTGGTGAGGCGCTGCTAACGTCTCAACGAGGCAAACCGCCCGAAAGGTAAAACTGTTGGAGGAAGCGACGCTGGAAGATGGGACAAGGATTGGCTACTCCCACTACTTGGATGCTTGAGATGAGTGAGCTCGGCTCAAAGGAGCGGAAGTGAGGATACCACACTGGACGGACGCGGAGTTTCCCGGAGCAGGGCTCGAAGCAGAGCTGCTTAAAGGGCAACACTGCTGGAAGGAGCGTTTGCTTGACGGTGAACCTATGAGAAGGTGCAGGTTACCGAGCTGATGACAAGCTTGAAGCTTTCGGACTGCGTAGTTGGACAAACGAGGAGCTCCTCGTCATCAGGTGGGCTGTAAGAGTCTGCAGAAGCAAATTGGACTTGTTGCGGCTGGAAGCAGTGAGATTCAGACTCTTGAGATGCCTGGCACTGAAGATACGGGCTCGGCTGAAAGACCCGCACCCCCCATCGCGGCGCCCCCCCTCCCCCTTCCCCCCCGGTAGGGCGCGGCGTCTCCGAACCTCTTTTCTTTTTCCGCAACTAACCACTTGCTGAAGCGAGCATTACAGCAATAATGTATCAAAAACTTTTTCAACAACGGATCTCTTTGGTCTCTAGGCATAGATGAAGACGAAGAACGAAATGCGAATCGTAATAGTGAATTGAGAACTTCTGAGGAAGTCGAAGGAGAAATGCTAGATGATGAACGGGAGCCAGAAATAATAGAAACTAAGGAGATCCGGTGCTAAAAAAGGAAGGGCTTGGTGCACTCGGGCAAGTTCATCGTTGTTAGATTGTTTGACGAAAAATACTCTCCGGCCACCCTCCGCTGTTTGCCACGGAGACGGCCGGAGGTTGGCATGGCAGATGTAGTAAATGACGCCCGTGCCAGGGTCGCTCTCTGGGACCGGGGGGAAACAGTCACTTTGTATAGGTTGAGCTGCCGGCAGGGGATAGTGAGTGTGCCGCCACCATTTTTTCTGCTGACACGTCCCTTTTCAATCGTCAACAGAACAAAAGCTCTAGAGGGCCTTGCAAGCTACATCCATACTGCAAAGGTGCCCTCTGTATCCTGGTTAGTAAATGATGGCGTCAGCTACTGTTTCATGTGTTGTGTTTTCGTGTACCGTCAAAAAGCACAATAGGGGATTGTTTTCTTGTTTTCAATTAGGGGAATCGGTAAAAGCATAGAAGTTGCATCAGCCATGTCGACCACCACCAAATATTGGCCGTTCTCTATTAGCGGGGCACGCACATAGACAAATCGTGTGGTTGCGACTTCGGGTGGTTTTTGAGACAAGGGGCCGCTGGGAGTAGCTGCTTGCCAGCTGCCCGGCAACAACACACCCCAAGCAAGGCACATGTAACCGAGAGCACGCATTGTAAAGTCCACACGAGTTTTAGAGGCGAGTTAGAAATCGATAGTTGGATTGATTGATTTCGACAAATTGGCGCCGCCTTCAGATGAGAAGAAAAAATGCGTCATAAAATGACATTGCCATACCCACACCTTCAATAAGGAATGAGAAAAGGAGAAGAAAACAGAAAAAAAAAAGATAAATGGTCTACACCACTCACCCACGGCCTAAGCGGATATTCTTCTCTTTATAGAATGTTGCTTTGCTTCAACATACAACAGCATACTAGGAGATGCTTACAGTAATAGGCACAAACAATTCCCTTGTCACCTTGACTTGTTTGTTCAGTTGCTCAGATCATCAGGCTCAGCGTCGTCGTGGACTAATCGTAGTTCGAACAGCGCGTATCAAAACCACACGTTGGGTTACATTTTATTGGAAGAAGCAGCTTACGCCCACTTTTGGGGGTAGGGCCCATTCCCACTCGCCGAGCCTCAACCCGCACTACTCTCCTAGATGGCAAATCAGATTGACATCTTAGCAGTACGAAAGTACGCCAAACAAGACAGTGATGTAGGTGGTATCTGACCGCGGTGCCCACAAAAGAAATACAAGACAGGATGATGCGGTTGATTAGCTCATTTCTTGTCCTCCCCAGCAAGGAACATGCTATTGATGAATCTGATGCTAAATATAGCCGTCGGACAGCATACAAGCCACTGTCAACAGCCGCAATTTGTATATAGAATACTGGATGCGAGACGTAGAATTTGATATGTGATCATTCAGGCACGTCAATTGCCCACGTGAAAGCCCCAATGCACTGAAGGAACCAAACTGCTGCAGCTCAATGTTATTGGAGAGTCGTGTGTCTTTCAGGAACCATTACATTTTGACTTGGTCACAAAGTCTGATTGCTTTTTGTTTCTTTTCCACTCATAATTTCGTTACGCTTATTGCGCAGACAAAGCTTACAGGGAGATAGATACTAAAGCGACAGGGTGTACGACAGGTTATTCAGCGTCCTGCTAGTGTTCCACAAGATCGACGACTTCAATCCACTGAAGTTTTGCATGCACTTGTCCACAAGCCTTTGTTCAAATCTCACCAAATGAAAACGAGGGGACAAGATTGGACATAATTATGGCCATTATTATTTTATTTTGGAGGCTATTGTTAAGTAGGAAGTCATTGATGGCTGATGTAAAAAAAAAAATACCGTAATGCAAGGTGCTAACAGAGCCGCAGGTTCATTGTTCTTGGCAACCCCTGCGAGACACCGCTAGGCATAAGGAGCAACCGGCTGTGGCGGCATGGGGCCGTGATTTTTTTTTAAGAACAACCCAGGACTTGATATAGCTCCAAATCCCCAAAACGACGTGTCTTGCTCTACCGATTTTGCCGGTCAAAGAAATCATTCCCACCCCTTACTGTCCAGCTAATTTTTTGCCCAAAGGAATAGTTGGTTAACAAAGAATAAGCACGTTTAATACTACAAGCCTTTGTTGGCTTTTTGGTGCCTGGTAACACAATACAATACGCCTTTTTATGTACTTGTCTATTTGTATTTTTCATCGTCTTCTACATTCTACATCCGCTCATAATAAATCCTTTCCCTGTCTACTCGACCGCCATGTCAGCGCAAGATCTGTGACCAAACCATGGTGACACTGGGCATTTCCGGGGAGAATGCTAATGACCTCCGTCGGAATCTGCAATTGCAAAGTGACCGACATGACTTTCGCTTAGCCCACAGCGGGGCTCTTATCATCCTGGCCACCAATGCTGTCCATAATCTTCCACGCCAACATCGCACATTGTTGGCACCGAGGCAGACCTTTGCCTCGAGCTCGTCCGCCAGACGCAGCCGTGGCTTGAACTGGATCTTTTGTGAACCGGGGCCGTTGGCTGCACGCCGGCCAGCTCCGTGCAGAACTCGTAGATAGGCACACTGCCCCAGGCATGGCAATCGGATCGCTGACGCACATCGTACCTCCTCCCACGTGAGAGGTTGTTGGCAAGCATAGCCCGCCACGGCTGCCACACACGTGGCCACAGGAATTCCTCATACGCCTCATTGCCCGCGAGAGCAAAGGCTCGCAGTGCGTAGAACTGCATCACGTAGCTGCATTTGGCGAAACGGCCTTCCTCAGCCGAAAAGGACTCTATCAGCAGCCGGGCACGGTCGGCTTTCATCGCAAGCACCACACAGGACAGCAAAACAACTGGCAGTGATGGGAGTAGGCAGTGGGTCCATGGGAGGCAAGCGCATCTACCGTCGTGTCCGCGTAAAATTGTCCGTCAAAGCAATGCGCCCGTACGGCGGCCACAAGAGCGTCCGCCCGTGCGCTATACTCAACAGCGTAGCCGGGGCGTCCGACATCACGGGCGAGGCCGGCAGCCTGACGTAGGACAATAGCATAGAGCATACTGAAAAAGGTGTGGCAGTTGGACTTGCGGCCAGCGGTGGGGACGCCCTTGTCGGGTGCTCGTCGGTGGCGCCCCAGGTGGTGACCCAGTCGACATACTGCCACACATCACTGGGGAGGCCAGACACCAAGCCTCGGGCATCGGATATGCCTGATCGAAAAAGTCAAGGACGCCATCGATGCGTGGGAGAAACGAACGGGCAAAGGCCGAATCGCCAAAATAGAGGTGGTGGTCACAGACCTGCATGACCCAGTACAAAGGGAAGCCGGCGATGATCTGAGGCACATGGGACGGAAACCGTGACTGGGTAAGCCCCTCCGACAGCACTGATGCACCGAAGCTACTAATGGCTTGACGCATCAAGCAGTCGTCGCCCGACAGCAGGTAGTGGAAGAGGCCGACAGAGCGCGAGTCGCCCGAGTACTGCAGCTGCTCGTAAAAGGGACAGTCGACATACCCGTCAAACATACAGTTGCGCATTGTGCGAATCGACACGTCCCACATGGCCGCGCTGTCCACATCCGTAGGGTGGCTCCAGCTGGCCTTGATGCCCATCGGGTAGTTGACGCTGCGTGGCACCAAACGACAGGAACTGGGCGGGCAAGGCACCCGTCACGGAGACCTGGAGCCGCATGATGCGCAGAGTCCGGAACCAGAACGGTTCATAGGTGACCACACTGCCATCAGCAGGTAGATCTAGAGTTACCTCGTCGAACGGGCTCGATAAGATGGCCGTGCTCCGCGTCCAGCCGATCAGACTTGGAGCGGAAGAATGGGTAGTTGCGTGGCTCATTCTCATAGCCCTCTGAGTACATAACCTTGAGGTGAATCTGAGAGGAAGACGTCTGGCTCGCCTGACCGTCCATCTTTGATTGCACGGAACGACCATTGAAGGAACGCAGTCGAGTGCACTTCGGCCTGGATCTCGAGAGTATGATCTGAGCCTGCAGCAAGTGTCACCGGTTGAATTTCCCCGAAAGGCAGGAAACCCAGTCACCAGCCGGAACCGAGCTGTTGCATTTTCGGACCGTGTCGATGGCCACTGGCGTTTTCTTCAGGGATGGCGATAGCAACGCGGCCGAAGACGCCACGGAGCAAGCTCGCCATTGGTGGTTCTTATGCATATCCCACAGGCGATGCAGCTGCACCAAGAGGCTGCGGTGTTATACGCTCGCTGATCTTTGCGGATGTCAGTTTGATGATGCCAGGTTTGAAGCACAGGCTAGAAGCAGGTACCGTGTCTTGTTCTAAACGTTGATGGGGGGAGATTGCGAGACAAGAATAGGAGCATACATTACGTGGAGAAAGCCATCATCGATGAGACCAACGGGGAAGCGAATGCTGTCATCAACCTGAGCAGTCCATCCAGGGCTTGTGGTGTTCAGGTCAATGGTGGCGATATCTGATCCCTTGCCGTGTTGTATCTTGCCAACGACTGTGAGTCCCGGAAACGGTGTTCGTGCAAATGGCATAGCCACCGCGGACTGTCACAAGTACCGAAGGACCACAAAGACGACTTCATTCTTTCCCGGTCTAAGATACCGCGCTATATCGAGAGTGTCGTAGTACCAGATCCAGGGACTGCTACGTGCAGGTCCAACGGAGACGCGCGTGCCATTGACAAAGAGCTTGTAGCGAGTATCGGCAGAAAAGTGCAGCACAGCCGAGGTAGCAGGAGTCGAAGCATTGTCGCTCGAGGTCGTCGTTGCAGTTGCAATTGCAGCCGAGTCTGAGTCCGTATCCGGTGGGAGATGAAACGAGCGTGTGAACCGTACGATGCGGCCGGCCGTGTTCACGTCGGGTGATGATGGCGTCGAGGCACGATCGTACCAATCAGGCGCCCAAACCCAGTTGGATGTGAGCGCGTCGATGAGAGTCTGGGTTGTTGTGGAAGACAAACGGTGAGTGATGAGTGGTGGAATAATTAAGTTGTGACGGGGCAAAATCCACGCGAGCACCGAGGTATGGAGAGGGGAGCTACTGAAAAAAAATGGATGACTTGGGTAATGCTGGAAACGTCCTCTTTCCGTACAAAAAGTCTGGTGTCCTCCGTATTGGTAAAAGATGGGGAAAAAACAAGGCGCCAGAATATACATCGGGGTAGTATTGGGGTACGGAGTACAGCAGAAAGAGGAAACATGGGGTGACAGAAGATGCTTGCTTGAGTGGAGATGAATATAGCACAGATAGCAATGATGGTGTGGAGAAGGACTGTATTCGGGGTAGTATGGGCCGGCTTGAGGGGAAATAAGCAAAGCGCATGGGGAAGTGTCGTAAAAGATAGAATGTCTCGAACAAAACAGCTAGAGAAGAGAACGTACCTGATTCTCGTCCACGGGCATCGTGCTATTGTGGGATGTCCGGAAAGAAAGAGAAGGCGGAACAAAGCGTGCGGAGAAGAAGCAGGTCTGAGGGTTTGCAGCACGAAAAGGCTAGGACTAGTTGCACTTTTCAGGCTTTGGTGAAGCCGAAATGCCTTGTGTGGCCAATCTCGGCACTTCCCTGAACATATATACCTTGCGCGTAGTGGGGCGGCAGTGCCGTGGTGAGGAGCGTGGGATGTGGCCGTACTCGTATATCGCTCGTATGTCGCCCTCTATCAACCCGCCGGTGTCCAGTATTATCCACACTGCCTGCTACGGACTCGGTGAGCGATGCCCCGAGATGTTTGCCAGGAGCGGTAAGGTGTAGAAATTGAATATCTTTTGTCCGAGATCACCGAGAGACTTTTCGACGGTTGAGGCCGAGGTAATTTGGTACTACGAAAACTCGTATGCCCTTTGTCATTCGTGGTCTCGTGCTCGTGCCAAGAACGGAGGAGTGGGGAAGAGCCACACGAAGCGGAGATTGGTACCAATAGAGTCGATAGACCGTATTATGTTTGAAGCGAGGAAACGCGGGGCTCCAGTTCCTCCAAACCATCTAACCGATCTGGGGTACCACAAACCATGGTCGGCACGAGCGCTCGGCAGGCAGGAGACGGTTGTTTGGAGTCGGCATCTGCTCCAAATACCATACAGCTAAGGTGCCTGCCGGACAACGCGACACGACCAGTTGTATTTAAGGCTTGACAAATCCCCATCCATCCCATTCTTCTTGTTTATCTTGGCTTTCCCATCGTTTTCTTGGCCAGGCTGTGGTTCGTTGATCTTATCACCCACATGGATATTGGCATACACGAACCACGACACAATTGAACTTGCCATTTTGCGAATCAAAACCGCCTAGTTTCTCTCTCTTCTTCTTGTTTCCAGGCCAACCTTGCCATATTTCTGCGACAATGGCATCCAAAGAATCCGAGATCCAGGCAGTCGAGATGCAGGAGCAGCGAAGCGAGCCGGCCAATGACGCTGGTGGACAGCTGATGCGTTCAAAGGAAGATGAAATGGGCATCTGGCGCACTGTCGTCCGCCATAAGCGTGTTGGGTTCATCGCGATGACGGCAGCGTTCTGTGCATCGCTTGATGGTTATCGTATGTATGCACAACGCTAGATTGGAGAGACATTCGCAATCACTAACATGCCCCCAGAAATCAACCTCAATGGTAACATTGTTGCCAACAAAGGCTTTGTTCGCCTGATGGCCAGCCCCGGCACGACCATCATCAACGCCAAATACGTCGCGGCATGGGTGGTATCCAGTCGACTGGCCAGGCTATTGGCCAGATTTTGCTACAATATGTGACAGAAGGCTATGGACGGAAGCCTGCGCTACTTATCATCTGGGTCATTCTGACTGCTGTGAGTCAACAATATGTCAGAGCTTGTTGTCTGTAAATTATGTGACCCCGCTGACAACGTTGTCTGATGGCAGAGTATCTTTACCGAGTCGTTCGCCACTCGCTGGGACCACTGGCTTGTAGCCAAGTTGCTGTCCGGTATGGGTGTCGGCATGCTCCAGTCTACCATGCCTCTTTACCTGTCCGAGATCACACCCACTCAGCTCCGCGGTTTCTACATCAACGCGTATTCATTGTGAGTAGATTACGCTCCAGAATAGTCATGGGTGTCACATAGTACAGAGACTAACGTCAACAAGCTGGTTTGTTATTGGTCAACTGTTTGCGTCGGTGGCCCTCAACTCCATGAACAAGACCGATCCGTACAACTTCCGCACACCCATCTACACCCAGGTAAGAAAACACTCAACGAAACGACGCATTTATAATCAATCACTGACAGTGTGTTGTCTAGTGGGCCATGATTGGCGTCATCGGCATTGTTTTTGCTTTCCTCCCCGAGACTGCATGGTGGTTGGTCAGCAAAGACAAGATGGACAAGGCACGAAAGAGCCTGGAATTATGCAACGGTGACATCAGGGACTATGACTGTAGCGAGCAACTGGTAGGTACCTATGCGCGTAATATGAAGAATATTCTCGTCCTGATACTAACAGCATTACAGGAGGTCATGCGGGCCACGGTCGCCGCGGAACGTCAGGAGGCCGAGATCAACAACGAGCTTGGTCAGTGGGCCGTCTTCCAGGGCCTCAACCGCCTTCGCTTCTTGATTGCTGGCTGGCCCAAGATTGCACAGCAGTTTGTTGGCCTGTCTGTCTTTAACACCTACGCTGCCTACTTTTGTACGTCATGTCCCTTGCTCCTCTGTGTTTCAAAGTAACGTAGACTAACTCCCGGATAGTCCAAAAGGCTGGAAGCACGAACACGTTCATGGTGACGATTATCCTGTCTTGTGTGCAACTCATTTCCATGATCGGGACAGCGGTCACCACGGATCGCTTTGGTCGCCGCCCTTGACGGTTTACCCTATGCTGTGACTGTTGTCTCGGTGCTTTGCCTGGGTATCATTGGTTGCTTCAACTACTCGACCAAGTCACTCAGCTCTCTCTTGGTAAGACAAGACGCGTTCTTCACCAGACAACCCACGTCCCAAGACTAACACACATAGATCTTCTTTGCTTGCTTGGCCACCTTTTCAACCACGGGTGCCTCGGCATCGGATACGCATACGCCTCGGAAATCCCCCAACAACGCCTCCGTGCCCGGACTGCAGCTTGGTCTCTGTCGTTCTCTAACATGATCTCTATCATGTTTAGCTTCTGCACACCTTTGATGATTAATGGCCATGCCAGCTGGGGTGTTAAGACAGGTTTCTTGTAAGGTTCTCTCTGGCCCCTGCCAACGGAAAGAAATGCACACTAACAAATTTAGCTTTGCTGGCACTGGTACTGTCGCCACTATTATCGCTTGGTTTATCCTGCCCGAAGTTGCTCGCCGCACGCCTGCTGAGATTGATGAAATGTGAGTTGAGACTGCCTTTCATCTTTTCTTCTACATACATAGCAATCTAACATTGTCACAGGTTCAACAAAACGTGTTCCGCTCCGCAAATTCAAAAACTACGTGACGGAGGTTCAGATGCGGGCAGATCAAATTCACGATAAGCAGGACGCTGTGGCCGCATGAAGGAGCAGACACATAACCATTTGATAACTTGTGTATGGAGTCGAGGCAGAGTATGGCGATTGCGGAACTACGGAACTACCAACGAACCCCAAAGATGTTCTTTATCTGACAACGACAGCCATCAATTGCTAACACCAGGAGCATTATCCATAGTTTGTCAATTTCAGCTTCATACTACCCATAAAACATATCACTTTCTACTATCAGGTAGAGCTTTCTTTACTAAAAATGCATGTGCATTTCGAACATCCATTTGAGGTGCCAATGTCGACCACGTTCGAGTGAAGATGAGCAAGTATGCATGCGAAGCATGGTGGTATAAATCCAGTGAGCCCTACGGTAATCTAAATTGACCGTAAACTTGTTTTTTAAGTGTGTTGAATAAAAGACAACAAAACACTTCCCATGACGCTCACAAAGGCCCTCACATTTAGCCAAAAATTGCCGAGAACCGCTTGGTCAAGGTCCCCCAATACTTACAATCATACACTAGCAATCAAATCCTCCCAAACTTCCAGTTCCAATTAGAAAGAAACTTTGATGTGCTCAACATGATATAAATATATGTACGTCGGTGACGAATGCAGGAAAGTCTCGGTAGTCTCGCCGCAGTTCACGCGGGGCGTTGATACGCGTATACGCAGCCGCTCCACGTGTGTCACTAATAAATGGCCGAGATAAATCCCCCCAGGCCAGGCCCACCCAGCCCACTGGCGGCACCATTCTGCTGGTATTTACAAGCTTGCCTCGTCGTCTCTGAACTCACACTAAAGGGTTCATGGACGGGTAGTGCGTCTTCTGTAGTTTTTATCCTGAGCCTCGCGGCAACTATCCAATAAGCATTGATCTCACCACCACGTTCCAGTTGATGGTGATGCTGCCATACGGACAACGTATGATACACATGAACACATTTTGCAGTTTACCAGCGCAACGGTGGATTATCGTTATGGAACTCGGCGAGCGTAATACGTGAGGCGAGGAAAATGGCTACTGGAGAAGACCAACATAAAAGCCAATGGATATCCTTGGCAAAATGAAGCTTGAAATGAAATGAAACGCAGCATTTTTTGAGTTCTCTACTCTTCATCCAGTCTTCTATCTCTATCATCACCATGCCTTCAACATCATTGTTGGCCCTTGGGCTGGCATTTGTTTCCTCTGTGTCTGCTTGCCCGATCATACCCCCGGTTCGGCGAGAAGCAGTTTTCACAGTCGTTCCTTGACGATTACAACCTGCTCAAGTTCACCAGCAGTCTTGGCCCTTACTCCAATCGCGTATCATATGGCATTGACCGTAACACGCCAGCTGTGGTGTGAAGTAGACCAGGTATTTCTGCCGATGCGTCATGGCGAGCGCTACCCGACTATGCCCTGTTTGGCAAAACTACCAGCCAAAGAGTCCTATTCAAGTGCTTACGCTGGCCTGACCGATGCCTATGCGCGAGGCTCCGACTACCGTCTTCATTATGGTCACCTGTGGAACAAGGAATCTATTGTTCCCAGCTTCACGTCAGGCTGCGAACGTGTTATTGAGACGGCGAAGCGTTCACTCTCGATGAATGGGTTTCCTACGGCTATATGTGGGACCTGATGTACTACTACTGTGTTGGGTATGTTTTCTATCTGCGGAAAAGATAAGTGCTCATTGCTAAAAGATAATACGATTCAGCCCTGGTAGTGAGTATCAGATCGCCGTTGGTCAGGTCTCTACCAATGCCACCCGTGTTCCCATGGAGGAAGGCCCCGAGAGCGGCTCCATGTTCTGGTCTTTGTTAGTGGATCCAGTGCAAAGTTTCTTGCCGTGAGATGTTAATACTGACTGACATAGTGCCCACGATGCAAACATCACTCCGGTGGTGGCGGCTCTTGGTCTCGATGTTCCAGAGAATCATCTACCAAAAGACACGATTCCCTTCCCCAACCAGTATCGCGCGTCCGACATTGTTCCCATGGACGGGCATCTCACACTAGAGCGCATGACCTGCAATGCCACAGCAAAAAGCACAGCAGGCATTTACGTCCGTGCCGTCATCAACGAGTCCGTTGTGCCCTTCAACTCCTGCCAGAACGGCCCCGGCTACTCGTGCCCATTGGCCAATTACTCGTCCATTGTCGACGCGGCGCCTCGATTCGACGAAAGTGCAAACACGCTGTTGACGTATCCACGGTACCTGAATTGATTTCTTCTGGAACTATAACAGCCTAATATACAACCCGAAAAACCGTACTGGGAATTTCCTTCTTTTAAACGTGCACTTGTGCCGTCCTTGCTCTAACCTGCTAAACGGATGTGCTCCTTTGTGCTCCTTTGTGCTCCCCTGTGCCCACTGTCCCGCCTGTGCCCGTGGAACGGCATAGTTACAGAGCCTTGCTTCCAGGCCACCACCTTGTTTTAGAAGCACGCTTACAGAACCGCGGATTTTATACCTCAAGTACTCCGTATCAAAGTGTGTATTTGTATGTGTGGGTACGGTTGCACCTTCCGTGCACGTGTGTCAGTGTAGCTGCCTTCTAGATCAGCTTTTAGATCAGCTTCTAGCAGAAACCGGCTGTGGTCTTTGTCATCCTGACTCGCACGTGCAACGAATGCGCCGCTTACGCGATTGTGGGCTGGCACCTTCTTGGTGACCAGAAGTGGGGTGGCAACCCACAGGAAACGGGAAGGAATGATTGGTTTGTTGTCATTTTTAAGTGGAGCTCCAAAAAGGGCTAAATCGTGGTGGGATCCCAAGCAGTATTAGAACTTAGAAGAATCAAGCACATCTTTTCCTGAGGGATTCCCTGACTTGAGAGTCAGTTTTCTTTGTTGTATTTGCTCCACCCTCTCACGATCTTCACGAACGCCACGGTGTCTTGTCGCGTGCTTTATTACCCCGCGTGTTCTACCCTACTTTACCATCAACTCCTCCAGTACCCTCGGTTTGCCGCGCATATTGAAGCAACCCCATCACGACACCCTGTCCAAGACATCTGTCCGCACGTCTCTCATCTCTCCTCTCATCCGCCGCACCATGGCCACCGGGCCATTCAACACGGCCCAGTTCGTAGCAAGCGAGGCTGAAGACTGGGCCCCCACCGTCCTTCCAAGCCCCCCGCCGACAGAGTACACCGTCACCATCGGCGGTCCACCCTTTTCTCCCGACGAGCCACAGCGGCTAGTCACGACAACGGCCGATTTGAAAACGCGATTCGCACAATACGTTCTTCGGAAGCTACCATCGCTCGATGGGTTGAATGGCGCTGCGAAAACCGACTGGAGGCTCTACTACACCGCCATGGCACGCGTTGCGCAAGAACCGACATCGACGCTGGCCGGCCTATCGCTGTTCGGCACGAACCAATTCAATCACTCGAGGCGCATTTCGAGGACGTGCTATCAGGCCTGCATGGCCCTTTCCACTCCTGGGCACGGCATGGGACAACAAGCCGACAAGACCGACAAGGGCAAAGGCCGCACGAGTGCAGACCGCAAGGCACAAGATGTCGTGCCCCAGTGGTACGACGAGGCCTGTATTTTGTGCGGGTTCCCACAACCCAGGGAGCCCACATCGTGCCGGTGCGTGCCCTGCGGTTCCAGGACGCTGAAGTCCATTGGGCTATGCTTCGCAAGTTCTGGCCCTTTCCATGGTGGCCACGCATGAGCTCATCACCAGCGGCCGCGAAGAGACAAATATCCTGCCGCTTTGTCCCAACACCCACTGGTTGTGGACAAGTTTGCGCTGGCGATCCGGCCCATCGCCCACCCGACACGCCCCAGCACAGCCTCTACCTGCAGCTACTGTGGCTGGAGAACCATGCCACCGCGTCCGTGCAAGACACCTGTCAGACTTCCGTCGGCAGCGCGCCGGGCCGCATCCGGGCATACAGAACGGCGACGTGTACGAGCTGACTACCACCGACCCGGCTGCTCGTCCCCTCCCGAGCCTCCGTCTGCTCCAGATCCAGCTCGGGTGCACAAGCTGATGTCTGCCATCCGGGCCGCTGCTGCGGCCGGCGATATCTTCCGTGGCGACCCGCCGGACGACAAGGGCCTGCCCGTTCCGTCTGACCTTGCCCTGCCGTCTCGGTGGGAGGCTGCCCTGACGCGGCCACCGGCGCCGGCGCCCTAGACCGTGCTGCAGCCGACCTGTGGCGTGTTGCTCTCCTACGGCACTTTCTTGGGCTAGCCAGCAACGAGGAGGACGATGACGAAGAGGAGGATGAGGCCAGAGCGACGAGCGGAGACCGCCAGGCCCACGAAGGCGCTGAGGATGTTTAGGACGCACCCAAGGCCAGCCCGTCGCCCCCAAAAGACAGCCGCACAATCGACGCGGACAGAAAAGACAAGGCAAGGGCCATGGTCTCGACCGTCTTTATCCCACAGATCACGCAGGGCGTATCGCAGATGGACCTTGGCAGCAAAAGCAAAACCAAGCGCTTTAGCGGGTCTCTGCGCCGTCTTCATGCGCGCACTCGCGCACAACTGAAAGCGGCATTTGGCGCTGGCGAGGCGATCTCAGCTGAACAGGCAGCCGTCGAGCAGCCGTGAGGAGGACGACGAGACCACGGGAGCCGGCGGCTCGCTCCCATCGAGGCAGCAGAAAGTAGAGAGAGTAGCAGATCGTTTTCGTGTCTTTGTATTTTTGAAAGAAAATGGAAGAAAATGGAAGGAAAAGAGAAAAAAAAAAAAAAAAAAAAACTCAATCCAGTGCGTAGCTGAAACTCCGTAGAATAAATCTGGTGTAAACCAACCAGTGCCCTGGAAATTGTCCTCTTTGGAAAGGTACATCGAGTGACCGCAGATTTTGGCGCTAGACAAGATAGCTCCGCAAAAAGTGAGATTTTGTGGGTACCACGGCTCGTAATCTGAAATCCCATACGAGTAATCTGAGAAAAAAAAAATTACGATTGAATCAGGGCCTTAAGGAGACACCGCACGCGAGGAGCGTTGGGCACCAAATTTCTGACACCACGTAGTCGGACTCGCGGTTTTGCAAGCGGAGCCATGGCGAGCGAAGCGAACAGCCAGTTCCCCGACGACGACAAAGGTAAGAAAGACGCTCTTCTTTGGCAAGACAGAGTCGTTTGTTCTAATATTTACAACCGTGTGAATCGTCAGTCCGAAATTGGGCCTTTCTGGAGGTGCTCGAGCTACACGTGTTCTACAATAAGGGACGGGCAGCAGCGCCGTCCGTCTTCGTCGTCTATGCACACAATAGCGAGGATGCGACTGAACCGACCGCCATGCGACGTGGCCATCCGGTACATCGGCTGGCTCAATTGCGTGCTGCAGCAGGTCATTTCCGACAAGACGCCGATCGTCGACAGCGGCCACGCGCCGCTGTCAGCCGTATACAGAGCCGACGGCAACCCGTCGACCAACATCCTGAAGAACCAAATGCGGCTGCTGCCGAGCTTGACGCTCTTTGGCCCAGGGGAGAACTGCGGCAGCTTCGCAAATGTCGTCGTCTACGGGTCGGCGCTGCTGCGTAAATACTCCACGTCCGACTTTGCGCACAACTTTCATCACGCACGTCAGGCAGCTGTATAAATGAGTACATAGGAGACCAGCTGTCCGACGCCTCGACGCTCGAACGAGAAACTGTACGAGCACACTGCGCACGTACAAGTGCGGCAAGAGAGCAGCCGGAGGGGTTCAACCATGTGCTGACGGAGCTGGCCTTTTTGCAAATCCGCCGCAATGTCACCGGCGCCGAGGGCATCATCTTCCCAGTCGCGCTGGACGGCAAGCTAATGCCCTACCTGCCATTTTGTGCGGAACGTTTACATTCATGCCAAGATCGACCCCAAACTGGGCGTGAAGAACCAGCAACCGCAACTTTATCAAGCTGATGAAGCAGATTTTCGAGTACTCGAAGTTTTGCGACGATCTTGGCAAACTTTACGACGAAATTTGTCAGCACGTCCAAGAAAAGACCGACGCCGGCAGTCCCATGACGCAGGGTGCTGCGGAGGACTACTTTTCCCAGCTGAGAACCGAGCTGATCAAGAAGACCACGGCGAATTCCAGCACCAGACCGCCTGGTGCGTATCCCTCTGCTGCCCCCTCTCCCCTTCAGTTTTTGTGCCATTGCTGAATCAACCAGACCTGGTCTTTGGTGTCAGCCGCTCACCGAGTCCTTGCTTCGTGCCTCGCGAATCAATCCTCAAGGATGTAGAAAAGCAGCTTTTTGCGGCCATGGAACAGAAGCTGCACAAGCGTATCGGCTTAGTGGGCGCCAGCGGCTTTGGGTTCGTACTTTCAAACGTCCTCTCTTGTCAGGCAGCGTTGTCCCTTTTTGGTAACAAGTGATGCTATAGCAAAACACAGCTTGCTATCCACGTGGCGCACCGGTGGAAAGAACGCGGCCATGTTTTCTGGGTCACGGGCAAGTCTTTCAACGAGTTTCTCAGCAGCTGCCAATGCATGGCTGTGCGCGCCCGTCTCTGTGGCAAGAACACGGTCGACGCGGCGGCTGTGCAGAAGCTCATGGCCTGGCTGGAGTCGTCCGCGTCAGGGCACTGGCTGTTTGTTATTGACGACATGGTCGACTGCGAAAGCGAGAGCAACCTGCTCGCACGCCTGCTCCCCAAGTCGTGTGGCGCTATTCTGGTCACGGCGCGCACCAGCTCTGTAAGCATCTTGCAACAGGGCACGACAATCGTCATCGAGCGCATGCAGGAACCAGAGGCCATAAAACTGTGCGAGGTGCTGACACGAAACACGAGGTACGCGCTCGAGACCATCAAGCAGTTTGTGGCGAAGCTGGCGTACTACCCGCTGGCCATTGTGCAGGCAGCCGCGCACCTCCAGACGACGGGCAAGTCGCTCCTGGACTACCTGCTTCTGCAGACGCTAAACCTGGACCACTTCCGGCCGCCCGTGAGTATGCACAACGACGACGGCCACCTGGACGACGAATGCGAGAAACCCTTACGGGCCATCTTGGTCCGACGTTTGAAGCGGTAGTGAGGAAGAATGCCGCCGCGGGCGATGTTCTCCAGGTCATGGCGCGGCTGAACATCAAGAGCATCCCGCGCACACTGCTGCTTTGCGGGCACGCGCAGCGTGTTTGTCCTGCCCGATGAGAGTGCGTTTGGCGACGCCATGGGATGTCTCCTCAGCACCCATCTCGTCATGCCGCAGTGCGACATGCGTCAAACCAACGAGACCGCGTACGAGCTGCATGACATGGTGGCGGCGCAGCTGATCAACGACTGGGCGCAGCACGACTGCGTACGAATTTTGGACATGGCCGCGTCCCTTCTGCACGCTTGCTTATGTGGAGGGCCGCATCTTTCCCGTGCTGCTGCTGCCTCAGTTTTTCGACCTGGACGTCAGCCGCGCCTTTGTGCTGCACGCAGACGGTCTAGTTGCGGCTCTGCAGGAGGGGGACGTGTGGCAGAGGGGCTCGGCCGAGCAGCAGCGCAGGTGGCTGGACGTGGTGCGACAGTGCGGCTTCGATCATCTCATGGTAAGGCACATCAAGGAAGCACGGCAGTATCTGGCCTTCTACTGCACGCGTTTCTGCGACGCGGGCGAAACGGGCGACAAAACAGACCGGCTGCGTGCTACGATTGCCTTCGGCTTGGCCTACAAGGAAGAGTGCGACGATGTCGCTGCCGAGAAGCACTATGGCGAGGCGCTGCGGCTGTTTGCGAGTCTCGACGACGACGACAACACACTGAAAAAGGAGCTGACGTGCGTCCTCTCACTTTTACTAAAGCAATCTGTTGCGGGACATGGACGAGTACCCGCAGGCCATGGTGCATATGAAAGCTGCGCAGGCCGTCTGGAACGGGAATGAGCCGCCGCCTCCGCTCCGCGGACTGGGGCTGTACATACAGGGCTGCCTCGGGGGTCTTCTCCTGGCCATGGGCCATCGCGAGGAGGCCTTTGCGGAGCTGAACAAGGCCATATCCGGGGCTGGATGCAGTACAACCGCAGATCCAGCAGCAAACCTCGACCAATATCGCGGCCAGCAGTATTTTATCGTCAAGGCCGAACCTCGCCCAGGCTACTCGCAGCGCCGTGACCACGGCGAGGCCAATAGGCCTCTTCCAGGAGGCCCTCGAGAGCGCCGAAGCAACTCTGGGGCCCGACCACCTGCGCACTCTGAAGATCAAGACCATGTATGCCGACGCGGATTCACGCGGACAAGGGCCCAGAGGCAAAGGAGATGCTCGAAGCCGTGGAGCGCCAATACAAACAGCACGCCTCTACGTAGCAAAATCGTGATCCGCATCTACCAACCTGTCCGTCGCGGAGAAGGTGATAGGTGAGTTGACAAAAGCGCTGGAGTCGGTAGAAACACGTCATGAGGTGGTGGCAGGCGGACACCAACCACGAGCAGAAGCTCGGCTACTACGAGGCGGTGAAATTGCGCGCCGACATTCAGTGGATGAAGTCTGAATATCGCGACGAAGACGCCAAAGAAGGCGTACAGGAAGTGCAGGAGGGTATCAAGAAGCTCGGCTTGTCGACGACGCATCTGCTGCAGCGGTCGCTGTGGCTGTCCCAGGCGAATTTGATGCTAGCCATGCGCGACTTCAAAGCATCGAATACTTTTCTGCGAAAGTGGAAGGACTCGCCGGCCTCATTAGATATGCAGTCGATGTTTTTCGCTTTGTGCGTATATATTACAGACAGAGACCCATTATTCAAAACTTTGCTGGACGCTTACTATATATGAAATTCTGCAAAAAGATGTTGTGCAAGTTACGCTGTCGTAAATGCTCTCGTCAAATATCGGCATACTGGTGAAGCGTAACACAGAAAAGTGGGTCCACGGTGGCTGCCGCAAGGCTCGGGCTGGCACCTGCCTGCAAGGCCCCTGCCTGCGAAAGGCCTGCTAAAAATCTACCCCGCGAAACGACATCGCGACATTCCACAACCGACTCTTTTGCGACCACCACACTGCACCACACGACCCGGCCCACGCACCCAGCACCATGGACGACGACGATTTGAAGAGGGTGCGTTCTTGCCTTCTTCACAGATTTTCAGGACACGGAAGAGGATTTGAGGAGCCAAAAGGCAGCCTACAGACGGCACGTATTACGGCGGATTCTCTTGCTCAACCGAAAACGACCGCAGAACGGGGGGAGATGGGAGGGGATCCGTTGATGTTCTCTCGATTTTCTACCGAGACAGTCGTTACCAAGCCCGATTTCCATTGCCGCCGTTGCCATCATTTCTGTCGCCGTCATTGCTGTCATCGTCATCGTCATTATCATATCTCATATCCTCGCCACTGATGTATTGCTGGTCATTGCATCGACGCAGATTGCGCTTCCCCAGTTCATGGAGAGGGGCGTTGGCGCGTTGCTGTTTCAACCAGTCAGCTCGTCCTGCTGTACATACAATAAAGGGCTAGGGAACAACGCACAACTCGGCGACGGGGTGCATCTCGCGCGGAAGCTGTCCTGCTCGTAATCGTCGTTAGATCCACATATCGTCTCGATTATTTGGCTTTTGTGTGATGAATCCAGAAATGAGTGCTGGATGATAGAGACTGCGTTCAAAGTGTTGGAGTGTCGAAAAGATGTACCGAGAAAGAAAAAAAAGAGAGAAAAAGAGAGGGCCATTAGCGCACGGTATAAAACCGGCGTCCGGAAGACAAACCTCACTCTCGATAGCAGTTCCGCAGAAACGAAGGGTGTCTGGCGCCGAGTCTGTTCCATAACTAACTCGGTCTGGGATAATCGTACGACAAACATGCATGTGGGTTGCAGTTACGCACAAAGGGACTGCACCCAATTACCGCAACTTCGCCGCATTAATGGCACGCACTCGAAAATGGCTACTCTCTCGCGCACCAAAAGCAGTATCCTTCGGTAGCCCCAGCAAGAAGCCACACCTGCTGGCTATTTTGTGACGTGTCAGGACGGGATCCAGACAAGAGGAGGTTTCTGGTGCCCGAGTACGACGTACTGTGTAGCGAGGAGTGGTGACCCAATAGCGACCCCCCGTTTTATGCGGCTCTGCAGTCTTGTTATTCGGTCACAGAGACAAGGCGTTTTTTATCCCCTCCGTGCACCATATGCGGCTGAGTGCGGAACAGCGACGTGAAATCAATCATTTTACCCGCCATCAAACCCAGGCCTCGACCGGCGTTGCTTAGAATAAGCACCAACAATCCACGCCGACTTGTCTGTCAACATGGCATCGAACAGTAGTAGCGCCAGCAGCGCCAGCAGCGCCAGCGGCCCGGCTGCCGAGATGCTATCACAGTGAGCCAGGCCAACTGACATCTTTAACCTGCTGCTGCTCATCGACAGCGGTATCGTCCGAATGGCTATTACGCAGCTGCCGGGCCAGAGCCTCACCGTGCCGTTGAGGTGGCGGCAGCAACGGCGGCTACGCATCCACAATCGCGCAAGGTCGCCTTCTCGTTTGGCTGGGTCGCATGCAGCTATGCGAGCCTGTTCTCCGTCGTGGCCGGCACGCCGCTGACGTCGACGAGCGACGCGTCGCCGATTGTGGTTAACTGCACAACGGGCATCAAGCGCGAGTCGCGCTCGTGGGTCCTGGCGCGGCTGCTGCGCGACTACGAGATCCGCTGCGCCGTCGATCCGCGCTCCGAGGAAGACACCGGCCGCGCCGAGTCGCTGCGTATCGACGTGTTTGCGCTCGGCGCAGCCGACATGCCGCTCAGCTACGACGGCTTTTGGTGGTCCGGGTGGGCCGTCATTGTACTGCAGCTGGCGGCCAGCGCGGTGCCGTGGATCCTCTACGGCGACTGGGCCATTTTCCTGGTCACGCTGGCCGGCACGCTGCTGGCAGCGCTGATGTGCAGTCTGCGCCAATGGACCGAGGAGAAGTTCGTCACGCGCAAGCTCGACGAGGACAAGGTGGTCGCACTGACGCGCGGCAACGGCTCGTTCCACGTCATGGTTTTTGTCGGCGGCCGCGGCGCCTGGGACCTCGAGTCGCTGGCCACGGGCGACTACCACGCGCGCTGGGAGTCGCGCTGGATCTGCGGGCTCCTTGTCCTGCTGTGGACCGTGCTGCTGCTGGCAACGTCGGGCATCGGCGACCACACCTGGTTCCTCATCTGCATCGGCGGCGCCGGCATGCTGCAGAACCTGTGCGTTGCCAGCGCCTGCCGCGACTTTGCCACCAGCGGCCTGCAGCCGCGCAGCTACGGCCGCATGTCCACGATCATCGGGCGCCGGCAGGGCTACATTGACGTACCTGCTGCCGACGTCGACGTCAACGTGAGCGCAGAGGACGCCGCCGCGCTCGAGGCGCTGGCGGTGTGGACTGCCGGGGGACCGCCTGCCCAAAACACACCAAGTGTGACGTCGCTCGCGGTGCCGCACTGGCTGAATTCCATGGCGCGGGGCGGACGGGTGCCCGAGCTGGCTGGAATCGCATACGTCGGCGCCGACTGCGGAAAAGTCTGCGGACGGTAGCGGTGGCGAGGGCGGCGGGCCCGTTGTCTACGGCATTGGCGTGCATGGCGCGCTGATGGAGCTGGAGAAGTGGATGCCCAAGGCCGGACTGTCGCTGCTGCCCATCTTTTTCGAAGGCGGGCTGCGGTACAATGACCACACTGTGCGCGACAACGTGTGCAAGCAGTTCTGGAGGCGCGCCTATGCGATGTGTGCTGTGCGGGACCAGGAAACGGAGAGGATTAGCATAAGCCCGAGGTCTTGGCATAGACAAGGGTGGGAACAATTATTTATTCCGGCGGCTCGATACATTTTCCCATGGGTCATTCTTCCCTAGAATGTCTTGTATCCCCAACTCTATGTCGTCGACCCAAGATCACTCCGTAACGTGGAATCTCTATAACGATCCTTACTCGGAAGTACTATTACTATTCCGCCAGTCACCCGCCGTGCCGTGACCAACGTGCTTTAGAGTTTATTGATCTGCCACCTTGATAAGGAATTTGTTTTGAACGACAGCTTCGAGAAAGACTAGGCGGTGAGATAACAAAAGACAAGGAGGGAGGACAGGGAATTCTCGTCTGATGTGTTAAGCGAGGCTGGCTGTCGGTGCGTTGTGACTGCACAGTTGGTCATACACCAGAGGTGACAAGGAGGTGGGACAAAGGATGCGGAAGAGAGAGAAAGCACAAAACAGTGGCGTTATATCAACACTAAGGAAACGAGTAAATACGACGCAACAAGAGCAACGCGAGCCTGGCCTAATAATATGGCAGCAAACAAAACACCAGAGCAGGTCCAACAGGGGGCCCAACAACTTGCGCAAGGCACATACAACAAAGCCAAAGGAGATCATCATCCCGCTAAAGCGAATCTGTATTGGCGCTGAAGGGCCGATACGCATCTGTACACACTCTGCGTCTGGCCCCGTCATGGATTTTGTCGACAGACACAAGCCAGATACGCATGATGTCATTGTCTGCAATCAGCCTACTGAGGCACATTATGAGCGAATTCGACAGCGGTTGCCCGACGGCCTTGACTGCAAGTCGAAGGTCACACCAGGATCAGCACCAGCACCGCCACCGGAAGGGTGTCCCACCCACAATGGTCATGACGCCCGATCTTGAAGTGCTGCAATGCTGGTCCATCCCCATTGTGCAGATGGTCAGCAACGCGGACAGTCTTCGCGATCGTCCTCGCCTCCAATGACACGACTTGAGCGAAGGCCTTGCTCGCAACTACGACCATCTGACCGACTATTTAGTCGGGCGTTGTATTGGTCCATAACTTTACGCACCTCAATAAATAGGTTTTTTTTTATTTTTCATGAGACACCAATTTCATCCAATTTTATCAATTACGCAAAAGCCACTGTTCAATTTCTTGTGCATTCCTTCTTCACAAAAAAGAAACCCTTCAAACCACAATACCAAGATCCTTAAGAACAATATCCGCGCCCTTTTCACCGATCATCAACGCGACACTGTTCGTGTTGCAGGCGACATTACCAGGTGCCACACTAAGATCGACGACCTTGAGGCTAGTGACACCGTGCACATTAAGGCGCGCATCAAGGACACCGTTCTTATTCACGTCACCCATTTTCGCAGTGCCAAGCGAGTGCCAGGTGGTGGCGACGGCACCGCGCAGCCATTCCTCGAGCACAGCATCGTCCTCAGCAGTATAAACAACGTCTTCGAGCGTGCTCGTGTCCAGTGGCCCATCAACTATGGCGGCCTTGGAGTCATTGGCAAATGGGGGATGCATCGAAGCGACCTCGCCAGCAAACCACGAGGTGCGGCGCACAATCTCGCGCTGTGTCTTGTACGCGTAAACCTGCTTCTTGAGGTCGATGTCGTGTGCATCGTCAAAAAATCCCACGTCAAAGTCGAGCGGGTCCTTTGACTTGGGACCGGTGATGTGCAGGTGGCCACGCGCGTAGGGGTAGGCGGTGTAGTCGCCAATGGTAAAGTACTGGCCTTCAGGGTCAGGAAGGGTGGAGTAGTCACCAATAAACCTGGAGAGAAGGACGCGTTAGTAATATTTGACTTCGTCGTACGGAGTACACAAGAAGGTCATTATATGGAGGAAAGGCTGTGCGCAAATTGAGACGACTTACATCCCAAGCAAGCCAAACAGCATCAGCGGCCGCTCAGGGTAGTTCTTGAAGTCTCTGTCCCACATCGCGCGAAACTCGGGGCCGAGCGCGTCGATCTCCTTGTCACTTGGGCGAATCTTGCCAACGACATCGCACGTGTTCCAGCTCAGAGCAAAGTCATTGCTGGAAATGGCAGCATTGCGATCTTTGCGGCCAGACATGAGTGTGTCATTGGTCTTCTCGGGAGGGATCCCCTTGGCCTTGTAAGAAATGAGAGTGAGGTTGTGGTCCTGGTAGTCGTGGCCAACGCCCGGAACGGCGGCAACAACATCAACACCGGCCTTCTTGAGGATGTCCGGGTTTTCCAACACCAGAGCGTTCGAGCACAGGCGGCGTGCCCATAGCTCCGGCGGATACAATGACCAGCTTCCGTGCGCGGACCTGCACCATTGGTGATGTTACGCTCTCTGGGACGGCGAGACCGGTTGTGGCGAAGCGAGGGTTTGTGGAAAACTCGACGCCAGATGCGCGCTTACTGGAATCAAACAGGACTCGCTCGACATTGTGCTCAACTAGCACGTGCAGGTTGGGGTGCTTTCCGTCATGCAAAGAGGGTGGAGGTAGCGGTGAGCAGTGTCGCTGCGGCGGCCGTCGGGCTCGTCCAGCTGGCAGACCGGGAGAAGCCCATCTCGGGGCCAAAGTCTTGCAAATCAGGGATAGTAGCATGGCCTCTCTTGCTGGCCGCATCAAGGAATGCATTTTTGTGACTCCTCCGAGCGAAAGTTATCGAAGGTGGCGTGGATCTTGCCAGACTTTCCGTGGACATTCTTGGGGTCATCGCCATGAAATGTCTCGAGCTGGTCAACGAAGAGAAGGTCAGCATTTGTGGTTTCACAACGATTATCCATAAAGACCCAGCGTTTCGGTCCATATTAGGTGTCTGCTCACCTTCTTGACAAAGGGCAGAAGCTCTTTGGTAGGACCAGCCGGGCTGCTCCCACTGGTCAAAGTCAATCGCTCGCGCGCGGTTGTAACTGTGCACGCGTCAGTACAATAATAATCCGAGGAAGTCGTACGAAACTTGTGTTTCAGCACACTCACAGCATAAAATTAATTGAGGAGCCGCCACCGAGGGTACCGCCAGTGGGAACAATGGACTCTCTGCCAGCAGAGACTTTGATGCCTTGGCCTTGTGGAAGTTAGCCGTGGTGGTGGTGGGTGCAAGGTTCTCCAGGAAGAGAGCGGGGTGGACGATGCTTTCGACGTTGTAGTTGTCCTTGCCACCTTCGATGACGAGTACAGAGAGGCTGGGATCGGCCTCGGCAAGACGTGATGCGACAATGCAACCAGCAGTGCCGCCGCCGGCGATAATCACGTCCACCTCGTCAAGACCTTTTGGCAGCTGGTTGGAGAGACCCATCGTTTCCACCAAGCTGCAGAGAGATGGATAAACTTAAAAGTGACTGGCGTCAGGGAAAGCAGAGCTTTGGGTTTGGTCGAATCAATAAAAGGTGACATAAAACAATAAGATGCGCGATACGATGGTTTATTTGCTTCATTTTCGGCCTACCATAAACATGTTTTTATACTCCTAGATTACGATGGACGGACTGGCAAGACGTGTGGATCTGTGCCCGGAATCAGTCGGAATTTTGGGATCGCCATGTCTTCGTCTGTGTCTCTTTACCTCTTTGGTCACTCGCGCCCTGGGTTGGTTGAAGAGCATGGCCAACTAAATTACTCTTTTTCTAATATTTTTCAGGGGTTTTCTACTTTTCAGCACCCAGTTTACTAGACTATGAACATTCGAGGCAAGGCTTGGATGGATAGTAGTCATAGGACTAAGACAGGACGGTATTTTGTTTAGGGTTGTTTGCCTTTGGTAAAAATCTGGGCACCAATAAAAAAACAGTGCATTTTGCGGGGAGAAGGCGGGGGGGGGGGTGCGGCTCCGCAAATACAATCAAGTATAACTTCTTGTGAACAGGAAGCCAGTTTCAAGGTTTTATGGTTGGTGAGTGTCCCAGGATTGGTCGCAAAGGTTAGTCTAAGTAAAGGGCTGCTGCAATAGAATAATACGCAGATCATAGTCCTCATGGCAGTCGTCTCTCCTGCTCGACCCAATGCCGTCAACAATTGCCGTGGGAGGAAAGAAAAAGAGGGGAGAAGCTAATTGTGAAATAAAGAAAGTACGGAAGGGAGAATATAGTAGGAATTGGCCTGATGAATGATGCAATCTGCTCGCGCGTGTTATGTACTACTCAAATAATGTGGCTGGCCTAAGCCGTGGTTTACTTGGTCTGGTTTACTGCCGTGTTCATCTTGTGTGAGTTGTTTTCCTATGTGTGGTATATATGGAGACGTTGTGTCGTTGGCGAGTGCTCGCATCTACGGAGAGGCCAGAACTAAGCAGGAACGGATGCGGGGTTAACAATGAAATACGGAATCGGCGACATATATTGGTGATAACTGCGGAATCGGAAACCACCTGGTGGAATTGTGACAAAATTTGTCTTGCGTGCTGTGCTCTTTTCTCGAACATAGGTCTGGGTGCTTTGCCAGCTAGCCCGTTACACAACACGAGGTTTCCTATCCTATACGTGGCTAATATTGCCGACAATGTTACGCTATTAATAAATGCTCGCAACAACTCTGTTAACTTTCCAAGATCCGTTACTCTTATCTAACAATCTTATAACGTGAGTTAATTATTTAGGATTTCATATTATCTATTAACATTTTAGCTCACGCATTTAACACACATCACTCTTTGCGCCGTTTACGTGAACAACGAATGTGCATGTAGGATTATTTCCAACATGTGAATTAGTTCCAGTCTCCCGATACTGAGTGCCTTCCAGGTGTCTTGCCATTAACTTGGCTATAAATGTCACAACCGAGAAAGATACAGAGTTATCATCCGCCATTCCTTTTATCCCAAAAAAATAAACGATGCCCGTGAACGATCTTTTTAGCGGGGATTTCTGATAATTTTTTTATTGTTAATAACTTTTATTCTAAAACTATGCGAGTTACATGAATGATTGTTTTGATATAAAGCAGTGATGCCGTCCATGTCTCTTCCAACTGCCTTTCCCATATTCGTGGTAAGAATTCTAAACATCGGCGGACGTTTCCGTAACCGGTTGATTCTCCAATCCTCTGCAACGTAGCAACGAAAAAGATTCGGTCCTGTTTGCTCTTAGCCCCGCCGCGCCGACAAACGCTGGCCAAACAAGAATATGGACACCCGGAATGCCTGGATCCAGCAATTGGAAAAGATCCCGCAAGCGAATCGACGAGTGCTGTCTTGGATATCATGCACTGTTCGTTCGGCTGTGTTTTTGGGTGCTGCTTGTCCCACTCCGCGCTAAGAATATACATTTCCACAGAACAGCAGAGGATACCTTCAAAGACAGGCCACATAGACGCAATATTAAGAGGCGGACCATCCAAGCTATCCGAGCCCAGCTGTTGCCGTAGTGCACTCGAAATATTTTTGCTGCCACAGACGACCGGCATATTTCTCGAAACTTGCTAGAGGTGTTGGTAGGGAACGACTAAACTGCTCAATGGCATTCGATACGTCAAGTGCAGGGTGTGCAAAAAAAGATATCCTATCATGATGATGTCAGTCTCCACTTCCTTTTGGTCTCCCTTTATGTGCTCGTACCAGCCGTCTTTCCTTATTGTCGCGAATGACTTACAGACGCGACTGGTAGTATAAAAACCTGGCCAGTCCCGAGTTCGACCGACCACTCTCTTGTTGTTTCTCCCAGCCATTCATGAAGAGTGCCAGTAATCTGTAAAGCATGATGATATGCTCGTGTCCAGTAATGAGTGTCGGCCACGATGAGCAGAGGATGACAGCCCATGCGCACTCGTCCACCAGGAGCTGCGAGTCGGTCTGCGGTACCGTCTCCCGTAGCTTGCGTATAATGGCATCCCTGCCTTCCTCTGCAGGCCCGCGCAGACCGGGGATTGTATTAGACAGGTGAAACGCCGATGCAACGCAGACCGCACGCCGTACTATGGGATCTGCGTGTGCCAATGGAAGGATCTGATATTTGTATCCGTTCGCCTCGTCATCGAACATAACCATCACGGGCGAGACATGGCGAACGACTGTTCCAGCACACGATGTCAGTATCTATATCCTGCCCGCGTCCATAATGTACTGGGAACATCAAGGTATTTATTGCTTACAGTGCTCAAAGAGGTGATTTGTCATGGCGTCCTCGTGCATGAGTAGCGGCGGTAAGTGTATAGGAAGTGGTGGCACTGCCTTTGGTGTAGCGGAAACTGCTGACGCGACTGCTGGTCTGGAAGCCCGATTAAACCATCCGTGCCGTACCGCCGCGTGATGATGCTGAAAAATTCTCGTGAGCGTAGTCCACGCTGATAGGATCGCGAAATTCCGACCCATCGCTCGCTGTATCTGCTGACGTGCTTCCTGACAGAGAAGCAGAAGAGAATTTGTGTTTTCTGGGTTTCGGAGATTTGATGATTATTGATGATCTGGCTTTGCCTCTCCCGACAAATGAAGATGGCGGCGAGCCGGGCGGGTCCGCGATGTGATCCGCCGGTGTGCCATCGAGACTGGCCTTGGAAGGCGCACGAGAAATTCGGTTTGGTTCAGCGAAGCGATATCTTACGCCGTAGCCAGGACAGTTGATGTTCTTCTTAAGACACTTTTGCAATGGGGTCTGCCCTGGTCGCAGAGGATGCGCCTCTTCATGCAATTGTAGCATCCTGAACGAGAAGGTGTCATTTGTTAAGCCTAATTTTATGACTTAATTACATGGAAGTGATTCTAACAACTCACCATTCTGTTTCTTTGAGTCCATATCGGCCATGGCTACATCACCCTGTCCAGGCGTGCTGATGAAGATGAGGAAGAAGGAGGAACCTTTCGGAATCTCCCTCCCACGCTTGATGGGGGCCGGCTCCATAAATACGGATCGCCCGTATCTTTTGCGATTTCCCCGCATTCTGAGGACCAATCATTAACCATGCTCGACCTAAACTTATCAAGCAGACGTGGCAGATAGCGCACTAAAAATCATTCCTTTCTCTGTTCTGGTTGGTTCCAGCTTTCCGCGTTATCTGCCTTGTTTTGTTAGTGCACTCCCGCGGAACAGATAAGATCTCAAAATTCGATAGGTAACGCGCTGTGGAGAGTACGGAAACGGAATTTCGGATTCATTACACCAAGTCTGGGTTCCGCCATTCTTGTCGCCTCTCCTGTTTTAGGACTACGTAGTACGGTAAACACAAAGGTTCGATACTACTGATACATAGATGCAGTAAGGTTCAATTGTCGACAAACCTCCTCCAATATGTCAACACTCGCTACTTCTTCCCCACTTCTCTACTCGATACTCTGTAGTTTGTACATTGAATGCCATATTCACATTGTTCTTAACATGGCATTGACGAAGACATCTATCTCCAACTTCGTCATACCTTGTCTTCTTTTCTTTGGCCTTTTCACACTTCAAAAATGTATAAAATAAAGAGATCGTAATTTCCAAACCACTCGTCATTCAGACTTTTGCCACAAACGGACTTCTGAGGGGAACCCGCCAGTTTGCGGTGGCTGGCCACGGGAATCTCGCTGGCGATTTCTTTTGCGGCGCGGCCACCATCTTCAATGGCAACCATCGATAAAACCCCGCCAGCCCATGGCCCAGTCAGCGCTCGCGAACAGCACGTTGCCTTGCCGCTCTCGCAGCGGGTCGAGGTACTTGGTCGACATACCCGGCCGCAGCCACTCCCACGCGCCCTGGGCAAATTCGTCCTTATGCCAGTTGTGAAAGACGACGCGGCGGATGTCGACTTGCCTACCTTCGCCTCCCACAAGGTTCTGCCACGCCGCCAGCGTGTCCTCAATGTTCTCTTCGGGCTGCAGGTTGGATGCCGGCGTGCGCGCTCCGAACGCTACCATATGTGTATTCCCAGCGGCGTGTGCCGTCACCGAAACCGTACGTCAGCTTGCCGCTCGCCAGGAGAAGGCGCCTACGGAGCGAAGCTCCGTAATTGGCCAGCTCCGCATGGACCTTGGACACCCGATTAACGTGGCCCAGTTTGGAGGCCTCGATCTTTGCTCCCAGGAGCGGCGGTGTAAAGTTGATCTTGTAGAGTACGTTCAGGGCACGGTGCAGATTCCCCGCCGAGCACGGTATGAGGCCGTAGCAGCAGCAGCAGCGCCCGGCTGGCCGCGCGGGGCAACCGTCACGCTGACCGCGTCTGCGCTGTCCACAACGTTCGTCACGGGCGCATCAAAGACGTAGGTTAGATTTCCGGTCGCGAGAGCCTCGTCGAACAAGCCCCGCGCGAGGCTAGACTGCCCCGTCTGGAACTTGTAGGTTAGGCCCAGGGCAATGAAGTCCGTGTAGCTGTAGTTCATTAAGGCCCACCAACGCAAAAAATTCAAAGGAAGGAGGCCTCCTCCCAGGTCTGGCTCCCACATGTGATGGACAGGAAGGCTTCAACATGTTGCGCTCGAGGGGTGTCATGTCGTGGGCGACCTCAGCGAAGCGATCTGCCAAGCTCATCTTGTCGTACTTGGCACGGCTTCGCTGTTATAGTGCGGGTTGTGGGGAAATGGGATCACGCTTCTGGCCAGCTGACCGTCAACGTTGACGAACTTCTTCATGGCAGATTCAGATATTTCGTCCTTGTATGAAACATAAGCCGTTAGAAAAGAGCAAACAAGAACTGCAGGACACATGTGAAATAAATCACAGCCAAGAATAGGTTTAGTTACCTCTTTTTCGTGGTCCATGGAGAGAGTCTCATTTCCAAATTTCACCAGGCACCTATTCAGACCTCCCTCTTTGGCAATCGAGATGTCAATCTTTGTGGACAGATCGTAGCGAAACAGCTCCCGCCAGACAAAGGGCTGGTTCCAATGGATCCAGGTGCCGCCCATCTCATACGGGTAGTTATCGATGTTTGAAGACCACGAGCGGCCACCGATGCGATCGCGTGCTTCAATAAGGAGCACTTTGTAGCCTGCAATGGCAAGGTCACGTATAGCCGTGAGACCGGGTGTACCCACCGCCAATGACAACCACGTCGTACAGCTCTGACTGGGCCGTAGATGGCAGGTTATTCGATGGCCGTATGACACCAAGGGATGGGATACCAGCTTGAAGACCAGTTTCCTTAGTCCACTGGAAGCCATCACGGCTTCGGTAGCCTGAGGATTGGAGACCATGATGTTGGGTTTGGCAGGCTTTCACAGCAGAAGAGAAAAATTCAAAGGCAGCGGAGATGATGTGAGAAGTGTTTGAGAATATTGCGTGACGGGATTGTAAAAGATATTCGCTACCTGCCTGCACAGACCTGGTCTATATATGCCCATTCCTGTGCAGCTGCAATTCTCAGTTTTTATTCCTCTTTTCGGCAACAAGCAGACGTGAGCTGATTCTCTGTCTTTGGTTGCCCGTATTTACGAATTTTTGGTGGTTAATTACCTTTCACAATTACATCTCGGAAGTACCGTGGTTTACTAGGTCATTTCCTAGATGTCGTAGTCACGTATTGTATGAAGTGACTTTTTCTACTTTGTTAATTCCTTGCTTTCCGGCCGGTGCTTGTTGATAACGAAAGTCTGTGCCACCCTTATCGAGTACCTGATAAGGTGGTTTTTCTCACGTTTTTAAACCCTATTCGGAATAAACGTTACTATTATCAACTAGCTGAAAAGCATTAACGAATACTTATCTATCGCTTACGCAGACATACAGGGGGTTTTCTCACTTTTTTAACCCTTTTCGGATAAGCACGATGCTTATCAGCCAGCTGATAAGCATTGACGCTGAACTTAGAAAGTAAGTTTGTCTTGTTGTGTATCATTCGGTCCCCTGCCAAGAATCATAAAGCGGGGTCGGGAAAATTCGTCCCTGTAAACAACATTCGACAAATGTTACTATGAAATCGGTGGCACTTGGACACACAAAAAGCCATTGATTTAAAAGCTGTGAAAGCCAAGAGAGATCTCTGCCGTTTGGGTCTCAGTCGCAAGGGTGATAACACCACAAAGCTACTTGTGGCGAGGGCGAATAGTTATCTAGGGGAATGTAACATTTCTCACTTATTTTGCCGTATTAGGAGTTATCTATCCCGGATTACGGAATCGCTTTCCTTGAAACAACACAACGCATCCCAGATCTAGATACATATATCTTTCAGATTCAAGGACAAACCCGCTTCATTCTCTTCGAGCGTTGAAGACACTTTCTCCCACCGTTTGAGCAATTTCTCGTTTTGCGATCCTGTTACGGGTTGTTAAAATTACAACCAGCACATGCAAAATGTCCACAACAACAGGTGCTACGGAAGCAAAAGACGGCAAGATGCCAACTGGCGATGCTTCATATCAGCTCGAGAAGAGTGAGTTCTAACAGATGACAACTAATCTAAGTTGATTCTACTCCTACTAATTAGATAACACGGCCAGATAACTCGACAAATATCGGCGATGTTCAAGATATCGGCTTTCACGATTGGGTCTCGAATCCCAGACGACCCGTAACATGAGCCTTCTGAGCATTATGGCTGTGGGCTGGAATATTTCCAACAGCTGGGCGGCCATCGCAGCTACCCTTGCCTTATCGATTGCCTCTGGTGGTCCCGTTACTCTCATATACGGAAATCGTCATCATATTTCTGCTTTCTGGATCGTGCGCCTCAGCATGGCCGAAATCGCATCCGTATACCCAACCTCCGGAGGCCAATATCACTATAACGAGTATTCTTGCGCCACAAAGGTTCAGCAAAGTCTTGGTATGAGACCAGTTCCCTGTTTTTAAGCTGTCTGTAAAAGAAAAATTTCAAGCCTAATGCATCATTTTACAGAGCTATGTTTGTGGTTGCCTCAACCTTTTCGGATGGATTGTGACATCGGCATCCTTTGTGATCACCATACTCAAATGATCACGGGCTTGGCGTCATATTGGAATACAACTACGTGGCAGAGAAATGGCATGTTTTTCTCATATACCAGGCTATCAACTTCATCTTCACGGCCTACAATTTGTTTCTTTGCAAAGCGTACAACTATGGGTGTATGATATCGGCTGTGAGTTGTCTTTTTCTTTTCTTTTTTCTTCGAGAACATGGCTGATTCGTTCTATTCAACAACTAGTTTTCTTATCTCTCGCCGGATACTTTGTCATTGTCGTCACCTGCCTTGCACTCTCCCACCCTAAGCAGTCCAGCGAGTTTGTTTGGACTAGCTTTACGAGTACGACTGGCTGGTCAAACAAAGGCATTGTCTTCCTCACGGGACTTATTAACCCCAATTTCATCTATTCTGGATTGGATGGGGCCATTCATCTAGCCGAGGAATGCACAAACCCAACAGTGGTCGTGCCATTTGCTCTTTTATCAACCATCAATTATTGGCTTTATTACTGCGTTCAGTTTTTCCGTTGCTATGACATATTCCTACCACGACTTTGATGCTGTTCTGGCCTCCCCGTGAGTTGATATCCTGGTTTTTATATTCTTAATCTGACGCGCCTCGCAAATAGCACCAATACTAACAATGCCGTTCTTTGTCCTCAAACATAGGTTTCCCATTCTCGAAATCTGGAATCAGGCCACATCATCACTTGCAGCTGCCACTGTCTTCCAAATCATCCTCCTTCTCTCCGCGGTCTTTCGCTGTTGCAGGTTGCATTCAGACTTCGAGTCGTCTCACATGGTCATTTGCACGTGATGATGCCATCTTTCTTTTCGAGGTTTTTGGGACGCATTCACACAAAACTAGACGTCCCTGTTTGGGCCCTTCTAGGAAACAGTTCCATTGTGGCTATCCTCGGCAGCATCTACTTGGGTTCCGTTACGGCCTTCAAC
Source organism: Sporothrix curviconia (assembly GCA_016097085.2). Classification (NCBI taxonomy): domain Eukaryota; kingdom Fungi; phylum Ascomycota; class Sordariomycetes; order Ophiostomatales; family Ophiostomataceae; genus Sporothrix; species Sporothrix curviconia. Next base: position 29,801 of record JADMNF010000098.1, on the reverse strand, counting down.
GCTCTGATCGGCACTGGACTCATATTACAACAACTTAGTTTTGCAATCCCGGCAGCCCTTGTTATTCGTCATCGTCTCAAGGGAAGGGATGCGTTTCAATGCTGTGCTTTCGTCAAAAGACAGCAAGAGATTTGGGCTGCATCCGGTCGTCGGATACGTGGCTAACATCTTGACGATTGTCCTTGGTCTTATAGCACTGGTGTTTTATAACTTCCCAACGGAGCTCCCGGCCACTGGTGGTAATATGAGTACGTTCCAACTCGCATTTCTTTGTATTCCTTTTGTCCACAAGAAGTTATATACTAATCAAAGACATTCTTAGATTATGCATGCGTTATTCTTGGCGTCTGTGGTTGTTCGGCTGTGTTAATTGGTTTTGGTATGCGAGAAGCATTATCACGGACCACGGCTTCACGATTAATTTACCGGACTGTTATAAATAGGTAAATAAGTAGTCACGTTACAAGTTCTGATTAGTGGTCGAGGGAGAAGATAAGTGTAATATTATATTAAGATTAAGTTTTGTTTTTTCTTTTCCCGGAAGGGAAAAAAAGGGCCTTTTTATTTAAAAAGAGTTTTCTTACCGTTAAAGTAAAGTTATAATTAAGTTTTTCTCCCTTTTTTATTAGTTTTTCTCCCGTCTTTATCAGTTTTCTCCTTTATTATTTTCTCCTTTCTTACTAATTTTTCTATTAATTAAAAGAATAAAATACTAATCTATACTAAGTCTTTTACTTATTAAATAAAATACGATTTTCTACTTTAAAGTTAAATAATCTTTATCGAGTTTAAATCTCTTTTAAACAAATCTCCCTCGAATAAATTTTTTTAATAAATCTTTTTTTAAATAAATCTCTTTAAATAATTTTCAGTAAATCTCCTTTTTTTATTAATTTTTCTTTTTTTATTAATCTTTTCTATTAACTTAAAAGAAATAAAATAATTAATTTATAAGTTAAATTAAAATTATTATTAAAAAAATATAAATTTTTTAATTTATAAGTCTTTCGCTTTTTTTATTAATTTTTTTTTTTATTAATTTTTTAAAAAATAATATTTCGCGAATATTTAAACGAGTTATTTAATCGAATAAATAACGTTAATAAAGTGTACTTAAAAATATTATTAATAATTCGTATATATATAACGAAAGACCGATTATAATAATATATTTAATACTTTTAAACCTTGTATCGCGTTAACGGTTGAAAGACTAAACCGTTATATAATATAAAAGATTATAAAGTAATTTATATATTTACGAAAGATTATAAATAATTAACCGAAAGATTAATTAAGACTTTTAAACTTCTCACTAAAAAAATATAAAAAAGTGTAAATGTAAATCAAAAGTTAACTTATCGAAAAAAAATAATTATTATAAACTATTATACACTTAAACGACGTTACGTTTTAATAATATATTATTTAAATATTATATTTTAATAACGTATATACGTGATAAATATAACGTTTTAATAACGTATATACGTAATATACGGTTTACGCGTTACAACTAATACGCGTTAACGAATCGTTAACATTAAATTAACTCTTTTTAATTACTAAGCTAGTATTATTATAATAAAGTTAAACAAGTAGTCACGATATACGAGATAATTAATAATCGAGGGCGAAAGTAAGTGTTATATTATGTTAAGACTAAGTCTTGCCCTCCTTTTCCCAAAAGGAAAAGGGAGGGCCTCTTATCTATGCTAGCTTGGTGGCTGGGAGGCGCTGACTTAGCGTTAGCGACTCGCCAGCGCGTGTTAGTTATAGCGCGCGGGCCGCGCGTCACGTGTGAGCGTTATTAAGGCGCAACACTTAAGTGGCGCGCCACTAAGGCGCGGCGTCGTTTGGGTGTGTGGTAGTTTATGATATAAGCCGCGGTCCGCGTAATAATTATATATTATAAAAAACGGCGATATTATCGTAATCGACGAGATTTAATTATTTATTATAATTATAATTAACGTTAACGAATCGTTAACGCGTGTTAGTTATAGCGAATTACCGTGATCTTGTACGACTTCTTGTCCTGTGAGGAAGCTATACAATTGATCTGGTGGTAAAAGGGTCTTGATTCTTCTTAAGAATCTATCTAATACATAACTCTACAGAAATCCATTCCATATACTAACTCTCTGAACGCTAAGCCCCTGATCCGTAAACGAGCCACGGCTAGGGTTACGGCGGCACCGTTATAGACATCCGATCGGGAGTGCCACATTAATTAGGCTAGTCACGTGGGCACGTTTTATTAGGCGGTGCGGGGGCCTCTTAATAGTGTTCTCGTTATTATTATACCGATATTAACTCTCTCTTTAAAGTCGTAATAATTTAAATATAATGTAACCGTAAATAAAATAAAGTAAATAAAAGAAAAGTGGTTTAATTAAACCGTAAACTAGTCGTTTATTTATTAATTTAAGCTTTTTCTTTTAACTCGATAAAGTTAATATTAACGAGCTTTTTTAAAATACGTTATTATATTTCGTTTTAATTATAACGGTGTAAACGTTGGTACCGAATTATTGTGATCTTGTACGACTTCCTGTTTTGTTAAGAAGCTATATAATTGATTTGGTGGTAAAAAGGTCTTGATTCTTTTAAAAATTTATTTATATATAAACTCTACACGAAACTATTTTATATACTAACTCTTAACGTTAAGCTTTTAATCCGTGGACGAGCCACGACTAGGGTTACGGCGGCACCGTTATAGACATCCGATCGGGAGTGCCACATTAATTAGGCTAGTCACGTGGGCACGTTTTATTAGGCGGTGCGGGGGCCTCTTAATAGTGTTCTCGTTATTATTATACCGATATTAACTCTTTTTTTAAAATCGTGATAATCTAGGTATAATATAACCCAGCCCAAATTTGGGAAAGTAAAAAACAGCCCGAAAAAAATAATATCCCCGTTTGCATCCATTCATAAACATTCTAAAGGTAGTGTGCCCGAGGACACATTCCAAAAAGCAAGGTTTGTCCATGTCTCCCTTTGCCGAAGCCAACCCAAACGGGTTTGATGTCCATTTTTCTTTTTGCAGCCCCTTTCGGGTAAAACCCATTGAAAAAAGGGGGTTTTTTCCTTTTTTGGGGAGCCCCTTTTTGGGGAAAACCCAAAATTGAAAGGAACCACTATCTTAAAAAAAAACATCCAGGGCCTTTTTTTTGGAAAGAAACCCTTTCTTTTTTCCCGCTTTTTTTTTGGTTTTTTAAAAAAGGGGGGGCCGGGGTTTGCCAACAAAAAAAGGGCAAAAAGGCGCAAAAGTCCGGCTCTTTAAAGGGTTTTCCCCAACGGGTTTTAAAAGGTTAAAATTTTTTTCCAGCTTAAAAGGAAAAAAACAGGGGCTTTGACAAAAAATTTTTGTTGGGTTTTTTGAAGGGTTTTTGTTTTTCCAATGGTTTTTTTGAGGGGGTTTGCCCCTTTTTTTTGGCGGAAAAAAAACGAAACGCCGTTTTCCGGGGCCCTCCCCCCCGCAAACAGCAAACGCCCCCCTTGGGGGGAATCCCGCCCAAAAACCCCAACCCCCCGGAGATTGGGGTGGAGGGCCGGCCATTTACGGCGTCCCTCCAAAAGGGAAAAAACCCCCCAAAAACCGTTGGGGGGGAAGTTTTTAAACCCCGGCGAACTTGGGGGGGGAAGGGCCCCCCCCCCGGGCCCCCCTTAACCCTTTAAAAAGGGGGTGGACAGGGTTTTCAAATGGGGCGAAGAGGAAAAAAAGATGGCACACCCGGGCAAAAACGTCCAAATACGGCCCGTACAAACAGCATGAAGCCCCAAGCATCGGGGAAGCGAATGCGGGCGGCACGGGGGCCACGGAAGAGGTGGGAGAGAGCGGCCCAATGGCGCCGAGTGACCGACGATGGCAAAGATGAGCCGGAGTGTAACGTACAGCCACGTGGGAAAATGGGGTTGCCAACTAGCTGATGACCTTGGTGCGCAGGTGCCTCTTGTTGTCACACATTATGACTGGTTGTTTTTTTTTTGGCAAGTCGAGACTGCTTTGATGAGTGAATGAAGGGTCTTAGGAAAAGTTTTTCGGCGTTTTAGAGATACCAAATACGTTGTCTAAATGTCGATGTACTGAAATTGATCAATTAATTGGGAGACCGATGAGGTTTCAGCATCATGTAAATAAACTGAAAAAATGACTGCCTAAAATAAGATGACATCAAATTGTCAGATATCAGACGTTTTGGTGAGCAGCAATACGTACGAACGGGTCTGTTTTTGCTGCCAGTGTACTGTACTACGGGTATAGGGTAAGGTGGCAAGCTTCCATTCTCTTGGCGGTACCGTAGGTCTGGTACCGGAGCGAAGCATTTTGGCTCCGGGGCCCTTTGCTTGCTGCCTGGGAACGAACAACGAAACGCAAGCTCTGTTATTCGTACAGGCAGATCAGAAAGCGCGAGACCCGATGAGGTTTCAGCAGTGGTCTGAACAGGCAGTGGCCTGAAACAGCCTGGGCCACCACCAAAGGATATGGAAACAAAGCTCGAATTATGAATTGAAAGATCTTATGTGGAGTGAATGACCAGATGATTAAATAAAGGGCGAAATTGAAAACTATCAAAATAACCTTAGCCATGTACTATTTTTAGTCTGCCAAGACGTCAGACAACGGCTATAGTGAACTGAAGTAACTGTTTATCCACCTCTTTCCATGCACTTCGTGATAGCCCGAACACCTTGCTTTCCAATCAAATAATATCTCCCGTGTAAAAAAAAAAGGTCTGCTGCATCGTTCGTAGTCCGAGAACACATGACAGCAGTTTTTGTCACGGCTTGGACTAGGTCGCAGTGAACGATTGGAAATATGACAAGCCCGTGCATATGCCATTCAACTGCAGGCCTTCTCCAGATTGAAGTTAGTCTGATGAGCATATCCTGTGGCTATTGTTCTTCTCACGGAGTCATCTCCCCGCACGGGAAGATACCAATGGTATCATTGACCGACTGTTTGATATCTGGTTGCATGAAAGTCTCACATTGCCTTCATCTGACTTTCTACACTCCCACACTAATAGAACTAATAGAAAGCCTCGTGCCTACCTCAAGAAGGAGTTGTCTCCGGCGGGTAACACTGGTAACCCCTCCACCAACTTGCCCGCCATCGTCCGTACCATCATCGATAACACCCGCTGCGAAGCTGATGCCGCTTCTCGTCTCTACTCAGACAAGTTCGATAAGTGATCGCTAAACTCTTTTAAGCTCAGCATGCCGTCATTGCGCTCGTCTCGTGTGGCCACCTAGGCGACGTTGTCTCGGCCAGGGAAATGGACAACGCCTATGCAATTGCCGACAAGTATGCTTTTACGCACGTGCAGATTCTGGGTCTTGTCCACTTATCTAGAGTGAAATACAGAAGCGTTGAGGTTACATTAACGAGGCTTTCTATTCGCCCGATATATGTGCTATAGACGTTCACGTCTTGACTGTGTCTTGTCTAGTTCATTTTGAATGACACACAATTTTGCATAGTTTCTCGCGCATTCATAGCCGTAAAACGTTACCGGGGCGTCATGATTTTGAGCATCTATAGCCGTCTCTTGCCCAACAAACGGCCCACAGCCTCTGCGCTAGTTCCTCCCTGAGCTCCGTCGTGCACAGTTGGACAAGGCACCGGCTATAGATGGCAATACTGCCAGCATCGACCAAGATTACGTCTCCTAGAGGCGAGCTAATCATTTGGCAAGACACTGATGAAGGAGAGATCATCGCGGGGTCCCCAGAAAAAAAACCCCAGAAAGCCAAGAAAGCCAGCCTGGGGAGGCCGGCTTGTACGAGTACGAAGTATTTCTCCACATCCCACATGTGGGCCGTCGTTACTGTACTCCTCATTCTGAAGAAAGCTTACTCGTGCGTCAGGAACACCGGTGGTGATCATGTAGGATGTGCCGCTCTTGAGTCGGTTTGGAGGAGTATAATATAAAGAGGCCTTCGCAAGCCCTTCCGCCCTCCTAAAAATGAAATGTAGCTCGTCTCGTTGTGAACCCTCGCCCCTTGAACCTACCGACACCACACTTTACCGTCGAACAAAACAAAACATACTCTTACCATAGAACAGGACGCCATGATTACAAACATTTACGCCATCACGGCCATAGCCGTCTTGGGCGGGACACTGTTCGGTTTTGATCTTTCGTCCATGTCTGCCATGTAAATATTTCCCCCTCACCTACGCCGTGCTATCCACCTGCCCTAACACAAGTCGCTTGCCCATAGCATCGGCACCACCCAGTACCTGTGCTACTTCAACCAGGGGCCAAACGGGCTTCCCTTCAACGACGACGCGCAGTGTTCGGGCCCTACATCCATTGTTCAGGGCGGCATCACGGCTTCCATGCCAGGAGGCTCCTGGGTCGGCTCGCTGGCTTCGGGACTGCTCTCTGAAAATTCGGGAGAAAAAGTATCCATCCAAGTCGGGGCTGTCATCTGTGGGTTGCTTTGATGGTGTTTTCTTTTCTTTTTTTTCTTCTTTTATCTGCATTTCTGGACATCACGATAAGGGCGTGTTAAACTGATTTTCTTTTTCCTTTGTCTTGCTAGGCTAGCCGGAAGCACAATCTCTTGCGCGGCCATAAATATCCCATGCTGATGTCGGCCGCTTCATAAACGGGCTGTGCGTGGGCATCTGTTCGTCCCAAGTCCCTGTTTACGTTTCGGAGCTGTCACCGCCCGTCCGCAGAGGGCTGGTGGTCGCACGCAGCAGTGGGCGATCACCATGGGAGGCCGTCCTGATCATGTTTCTACATCTCCTACGGCTGCTCGTCCCTCGAGCGGCACCAAGGCTTTCCGAATTTCCATGGGCTTCCAAATGGTGCCGGCGCTGGTTATGTGCGTCGGCCTCTTCTTCATGCCCGAATCACCTCGCTGGCTCGCACGCCACGACCGTTGGGAGGAGTGCCATCGATCCTCAGTGCCATTCACGGTCACGGCGACCTCGACAATTCGTTTGTCCAGATGGAGCTCCAGCAGCTGAACGAGGTGTGTGCGCTGGAGCGGGACCAAGCCGACGTCAGCTATCTTGACCTGTTCCGCCCTAACGTCATCTGGAGAACACACATCGGCATGTTTGTCCAGATTTGGTCCAATCTCACAGGTATCAATGTGATTATGAATATTGTACGTACCACGCTCTGTGCAAAATGTTGCGTTATGACGCTCTTTTATATTATTATTTTTTGGCCCTGTCATCTAACACATTCACGTTGCAGACATCACGTTTGTCTTTGGATGGCCGGTCTGACCGGCAACGCGAATCTTGTCGCCTCGTCCATCAGCTACGTGATAAATGTCGTCATGACCGTTCCGGCCCTTCTTTATGTCGACCGCATCGGCCGCCGTCGGCTTCTGATTCTCGGCAGCGTCTCTCTTACGTTTTGGTGGCTCCTGTGTGCTGGCCTGATGGGTAAGTACGGATCGCCCGCGCCACACTGGTGGCGGTGAACCAGCATCGCTGAAGAAAGTTGGACCATCACGGGCAAACCGGCCAAGGTCGTTATTATGCGTGCTCGTACTTGGTGGTGGCGTCCTTTGCACCGACGTGGGGCCCCGTCTCCTGGATCTACCCCCGAACTAATGCCGCTTGGACTGCGTGGCAAGGCGGCTGCCATGTCGACGTCGAGCAACTGGATCTTCAACTTTGGCCCTCAGTTACTTCACGCCGGTGGCCTTTGTCAACATCAAGTGGAAGACGTATCTCATGTTTGGCATCTTCGGGCATCGGTATGACGGCCCACGTCTTCTTCTGTTTTCCTCGAGACCAAAGGCAAGACCCTGGAGGAAATTGAAAAGGTGTTTGCCAACGGCACCTCGTCTCCATGGAAAATGGCAATGGGCGGATTCCGCTCCATCGACAGCGACAAGGAAGAGAGCGTTCAGGTATTAAGAGCGAGCAAGATCCGCCACTGCACGTCGAAAATTCCAACAAAGAAGGTGGTGCCACGGGGACTGTGAGGCTGTGTAATCTCGACAGCAAATTTTGCGACGCTAGTCTAGTGTTGTGGGGGGCTTTTCTCGAACAAGCAGGGTTACGTGGGAGCAACTTTGGGGTCAATAGATTAAGGGATGAAACGACGCCTGATTCTGAGAGTAACATGTAATATATGTGTATATAGATATTCTCTAATTAATATATAACCACATATATGTATATAGAAAAACCTTTTTTTTTATTGTCGTGCATTCATGCTGGTGTGTGCCTTATAAAAAGAGAAGGTTTTTATTTTGTTCTTTATCATGTATTCTTGTTCCAATCCAAGAAAATGAGTGTCTTTTTTTTATTACATATACGAAATATTGTTCATGTTGAAACTGCTGTGCCCAAACCCCCGACTCCAAGATCGAGGACTTCTGTTTCCAGAGCAGAGAAATCCGGACAAAACAGTGAGAAATCCGGCATGGGCCCAACAGATAGACTGTTCAGGTCTGCGAAGTCAAACGCACCAGGTAGAGCGTCGTTGTATCTCTGTTGCATGAGTTGGCCGTCCATGTCCGGGCCAGGTCCGGGATGGGAAAGTCCATGGAAGAATGGGCATAATCGCCGCTAACCCTGGCGTCCTGGGGCGGCCAGAGTACGATTCTGTGGATATTCCGCTGTCGCCCAACCACATACGTGTGAGTAAACGGGCCGTAGCGATTGCCAAACGTTGCTCGTCGTTACTGGGGCCGCCTGGTTTCAGGAGGGATATGAAGCGGCGCACGAGATCCGTCGTCTCGTCATGTTCCGTCCGCGACATGGCGCCGAAAACGTCCGTCTTGTAGAGAAAGACGGCGGCATAGATAGTGTACCTGCTGGCGTTGATTAGTCGTTTTCGTTATTTTCGTTATTTTCGTTATTTTTTAGTCTAACAGACATGAAGGATTGCTGTGGATAAGGAAGACAAAATGAATGATGGATCATTCGCGACACGTACACGTAGAACCGGAAAGGCATGTAGCGAATATGCGCCAACGGGATCCGTCTTGTTTGCAATGGAAAGGATGTTACGTGCTGCGGTTATGGGACAAATACATAGACGCCATCGGGGCTGGCATCAGCCCACACGGGAAGAGAGATTTTCGGAGGCATCCGCGGTTGCGTCTGTGACTTCGCCTGCTGTGGTTTGCGTCGGGGGGTGTGCTGGTGACAAATTCCTCTTGTTGCCCGCTCTCGCGGCCTCCTGGCCTTCTTTGGCCGCTCTGGACAAGATGGCCTGGAAGGAAAATGCATTTCACATACAGGCACACGTACTCCTGAACAATGCGGAGGGTGCAGTCAAGCTTGGGCGACGCTTGCAGCCATTCCAGCGTCCTTCCAGGCAGACAGAGATGTGCGGAAATCGTCGAGATACCGGTTGTAGTCACCCCGGAGAATCATGTGGACCGTCTCGTTCTCGCGACGAGTATAGAATGTCGTGAGCGTTGTGCAACAGCTGGGTCAGCTCGATGGTGGCTTGCAGGACATTGCATAGTTATGTTCCGCCATTCCGTCCTGCAGCCGCAGGCTGGGGAAATCGTTGGCCGTGAACCGGGTCGACAAAGACGGGCCGCGCGAACCAAAACGGACTGGCCCATCCGAACAGGAGATTTGCCGATCCGAGATGTAAACAACTGGAAATCCCAACAAACGTCAGCCATGGTCACTTCATTGGAAGGGAAGACAAAATCACGGAATCCGGGATAGGTCAGAGAGTGCGCACAGATCCATGCTAATCGGTTTGCGATTCTCGAGCTCGGTATTGCCATGTATGTTCCCTTAAAGGATGCCTGATCGAGGCGGAGCAGGTAGGAATGCCGCACGGCCTGGCCGATTAGAGACCATGCCGTGTGGTCCTCGACGGCAGTCAGGGTTTTAGGAAACTGCACGTTGTTTGTCAGTGGCGAGTTGCTTTCGCAGTGGGTGTAAGGAACCACTCCGCGAGCAGCAAGAGGCCCTCGACGGCGCCAAACATTGACAGTCGAGGGTGCGGCGAAGAGAATGTCCACCAGGTGTCGTTTTAAGATATTGCAGACATTGCTGGTGCACGTCGCGGTAGACCGGCTCGTCTTTCGAGGCCACGGTCAGGATGACGGTGAGAATGAAGGGTTCTTCAATGGCGATGGTGCGTAGATTCGGTTGCTTCGAGAAGGATTTCGATGCGAGGGGCAGAAAGGATGGTATTTGTTTGGCATAACTGTATGAAAAAAAATCGTATTAGTAAAAGTAAGACGTCAGACACCAGAAACCACAGATAGGCAAACAACGAGCTTTGCCGCGCCGTACCGATCTAGCAGGTGTCGTGTTGTGTCTACTCCAAGCACGCCGATGACCAATGTTTCGGTGTCGGAGAGCATGGTCTGACACACGGAGACTGCGGCGCCGTTTTGCGATCCAACAGTTTCAGTTGCATCCCGGCAAGCCCTGGCGAGTTGGAAGTCATGGGGCAATCTAACGTTTACCTCCAGGGCCGCTGCCTGTACAACGGTTGTTGGCTGCGGATATGTCTTGTGGGTGGACGCTGGTCTGAGAGGCTGGATCTCATCCGCCGCGAGCCTGGCAAGAATTATCAAGAGCATCCCGAGGGTTCCGGAGCTCTGCGTAGACCGGATCGACAAGAGCTCGTCGCCGTCCTTGTGGGCGCTGTCGGCGGACGTTCAATTGCCAAGGCACCCGGGCTATTATCATCCTGTCCTGCCGGAGAAGGATGTATGCCGTTGATGGACAACATTGGTGTTGTTGAAACCTGCGCCTGCTTCTGCTTGTCGTTCCGGCCGAAACGCGAGTAGTCGCCGCCACGCCGCGACCCGGCCAAGACGCAAGCGTCTCCTGCACGGAGACACTCGAAACATGAGGCGCCGGTGCCCTCAAAGAAGCAGCCTATTGTGCCGTTGTCAGTCACGGGGTCCGCAAGCACCTGCGGATGGGGATGTGGTTGTACGGACAGATCACATTTTGAAGCTTCCGCCGCCGGCACCGCTGGCATGCACGATACAGACGCAAATTTTTGCTACGCGTCATGCTATAGGCTCTGAATGTGAAATTGAAATGCGTCCTTTTCGATTCTGGACGACCTGCCGCGTTCTCTGTATGGTGAGGATGGAAAAAGAACACATGGGCCCGGCTTGAAAGAGGCAACAACAAAAACCTGGGGGAAGGCGGGGAAAGTGGAGACGGCAATAGACGGGGAATCGCACGCTCTCTCAACAATCTACCGACAGAAAAGCTCTCCCCTCCACGCTAATCAAGAATTGCAAACCGAGAAGCCTAATACATATTGGCATTGCGAACCTATCAGGTAGCCGTGTACGTGAACGCTACATGGTCTTTGCTTGCGCTACGTACTCTCTTCTGATCGTCCCCGCCTCATTTGAATACATGCGTGACCTGGGTGTTGCAGTAACTCGAGGTATCGCCCAAGTCCCCCATTCGACACCCAAACGCTCTCCTTCTGCCCGCACAGCGTTCCGCGCGGCGTGGTCTTGGCCCACGAGTTAATAAAGACGCTCCCGGTTTTGCATATGGCGGCGATACGCTCTGCGTTTGCCCTATCCGAGCTCCAGACCGAGGAACCTAGGCCCGACACACCCTCGTTGGCGCGCGCAATCACATCCGCCTCGTCTCTCCATCGCAGGACGGGGAGTACGGGGCCTGCACGTTCGACTGTGGTTAGCCGACAAAGTCGCTTTTAGAAGCACATACGGATAAGAACGGTACTGGACCAAACTGCTCCTCGACGACGATGCGTGCAGTGTCCGGGGGGTTGTCAACAATGCTTAGGCGATATGTAGAATTCCGGCCGCGTCATCCAGGCTGGGCGGTCCCAAGGCAAACGTGTATCCCTGGTCTTTGCAGTCCTGTATCAGGTCTCGGACTTTTCCGTACTGCATCGCATTCTGCATGGGGCCTAAGGTCGTCCTCGCGTCTCTTGGTTTTCCAACCACCAGCTTAGCGGCAGCATCCACCATGGCACGAACGAAATCTTGGTAGATGTCGTCGTGGACGTACAACTCTCTTAATGGCGAGGCAGACCTGGCCAGAGAAGATAAAGGAACCCAAGACAACTTCAGGAGCCACGCTGGCAATGTCGACGTCGGGCAGGATGATGGCCGCGTCGTTTCCACCCCTGGGGACGGATCGTTAGACATCTCAGACATCAAGCGAGTTATCGAGTAGTCGAGTGCTCGGTACCTACAATTCCAGAGTGACACGCTTGACGGTCCCGGCTGCTGCGGCCAGAACCTTCTTGCCAGTGGCGCTGGACCCGGTAAAGGCGATCTTGTTGACGCGGGGGTGGTTCACCAACAACGGTCCCGCGAGGTCGCCACCCACGGCCTGCAGCACGCCGGGGGAAAGATGCTGGCGGCAAGCTCGGCCACCTTGAGGGCTGAGTAGGGCGTGTAGGGCGAGGGCTTGACGATGATGCAGCACCCCGTCAAAAGAGCAGGCAGGATCTTGCCCACGGACAGCACCAGGGGAAAATTCCAGGGACAGATGGCCGCGACAACCCCGACCGGGGTGTGGCGCGTGATGATGATGCGTTCTTCGTCCTCGATTCGCTCGTCTTCCTCCCGGATGGACAGGTGCAAGTGATGATCGAACAGCGCGTAGGACTTCATTGACCTCGCCCTCCGCCAGAGGCCGCGTCTTGCCGCATTCGGCAATGATGAGGTCAAGAAACCCGTCGTAGTTGGCCTTGTAGGCATCTCTGAGCTGGGTGACCAGGAGGCAACGTGTCTTAATCGGTGTCGCAGACCACGCCGGAGACGCATAGTTTGCCCATTGCACGGCCGCCTCGACGTCCTCCGAGGTGGCTACGGGTACATCCCACAGCTTTGTGCCCGTTGATGGGTCCGTGCTTGCTGCCGACACATCAGCACCCTCGCGTTGATTGCCAATAATATTATGGTACTGTGCAAAGTCGAGGCGTGAGGCTGTGCCATGTTGTCGAAAACGATGTCAAAAATATCAAAAGGGCGACAAGGGTGGTAAACTGACGCAGATCTAGATTTTGGAGGATTCTGCGATGTACAATGATCTTTGGATTTATATGTGTGCAACTGACGCGCCACCAAGAGCTTCATTAACGATCGCCAATTCCCCCCCAAATTCCGGCAATAGACGACTAAAGGCGGTGGTGCTTTCTTAGTTACACATCATGATATGCAGTGGACCCCATGGGACGGGACGGGGGCGAACACGCGGGCGGGGCCAGCAAGGACGGGCGGCTATAGATGGGCATTTCGGCAGCAAACGTCAAGTGCTCAAGCACCGAAAATCGGCCAACGTTAGTGAGCTGATGTGTAGGCCGACAAGTGAATCACACGGTGGCCAAGGGCAGAAGCCGGCCCTGTTTTCATACAACATTTGTTGTCACACACAATATGGTCACGAAGACGATAACGGCAGTTGCGAGATAGTGTTGGCTGGAGGGCCACGCTTCTGAGTATTTAACCGCGGAGGTCGGTTTGAGTTTCGATCCTATCTAAATCCACAACCATAACGCAAGCTCATCTTTTATCCTTTCCTCATCTTCTTCCTTTGAAAGACTGAACCATCCGGTAAAGACATCTCCGCTCTCGTCACCTACCAATACCGTAAACATGGCCATTGGTTCTACATCATTCAAGCATATCTCTGCCAAGCCGCTGCACGCAACCTTCGGCGCCGAAATTGTTGGCTTGGACTTCCACAGCACGTTTCCCACTGACGAGGCCGTCGAAGAGCTCCGTCAAGCTGTTGCCAAGGTATGTCTGATGCCAGCGTTTTCAACTCCATCCCCCTCCCATTGGGCTCGTGTAGAGATGTGTCTGTCGCTAAACAAGGTGACAGTATGGTGTTGTTGTTCTGCGGGACACTGGCCTGACTGATGAATCGCACATTGCTCTCTCCGAAAAATTCGGCGAGCTAGACGACGTAATTCCGTACATCCAAGCCGGCCGGAAGAACCGCCTCAAGTACCCGCAGCTGTTTGACGTGAGCAATATCGACGTCGACGGCAAGCTTCTCGACCCGACCAGCCAACGCGAACAGGCCAACAAGGTAAGATTGGACACGGTCCGCTATCAGGGGGCGGCCGGCATACAAGACCAGGGAAGGCACTTACTGAACATGACAACAGGGCAACGGCCTTTTTCCATGTCGACTCAAGCTTCAACCCCCGCCGGGCGTCGTACTCACTGCTTCTCGCCCACGACCTCCCCCCAAGCGGCACAGGCGGCCACACGGCCTTTGCTGACACGCGCACCGCGTTCGACGAGCTGCCCGGTGATCTCAAGACAACGCTGCTGGAGAAAGACTACGTTGGCTGCCACTCCATGCACCACTCACGCAAGACAGCCGCGCCCAAGGCCTTTGCGCACATTAACCCCTGGACTATCCAATGGGGCGGCACAAAATCGTGCAGCGTCATGAACCGTCCGGCCGGATGAACCTTTACATCGCCGCGCACGTTCACCACATTGAGGACTGGAGGCAGACAAGTCGAAGGCGCTGTTCGACCGTCTGTTCGGCCATGCCACGCAGGATAGGTACACGGTGGAAATTCCGTGGAACGCGCATGGCGATCTGGTCATCTGGGATAACACCTGCACCATGCACCGCGCGGTTGGCGGGTCATTTCAGGGCAAGTACAAACGCGACATGCGGCGAACGACTGTGCACGACGGGAGCTCGCAGGCATGGGGTTGAACGACCATACGAATGTGAGACAGGGACTTCCTTGAAAAATCGGCCTTGTTTGATTGGGTAACTTTGCCTGTGCATGTAGACTGTATTCAAAGGCACTGTTTTTCTTTCATTTGGATTTGGCAAGCAACAAGCAACTGTGACGCATTTGCAACAGGTGACCCGTTGTTGTATTCGTGTAAACAAATATGATGCATGGGTTGGCAAAACGTAGGGCCGCTCAGTGCGCCGCCTCCTCTTAAAGTAAATATGCCGTTTTGTGCGCCTCGTGAATTTCCTTGATTGCATGAGTGCTTGCCAACGTTACGTGCTAGCCTGCCGCCAAAACAACCTTTTCGTACCTAGGAAGAAATGCTCATGTGCTCCGTAACCCGTGCTAGCAACGATAGAGATGTCGAGATTATAACAAGCTCCGACGTGGCTGCCCAAGCTCCGGTTAGTCGACTGCGCAAACGGAGACTTCGCCCCCACCTTTCACTCATCGTATCTGCGGAGTTCCCGCAAATGGACTGCCGTGGTAGTAGATGCGTGGGAGCTGCCTCGTAGAACGGAGTACAAGGTAAGGTCAGGCGGTACGCTAAACTGCGGAAGCGGTTTGCCATTACGATTGCCCCTCCCGAATACCAGAATGGCGCGCTCCTCCAAGTCACCAACGGCAATAGATGGCAAACCAAGCACGGACTGCCCACCGTGCTCTTGGAAGTTGGTTACTTAAGTTGATCATTATGACCATCAAGTGAACCATTGGCACAACATCATTCACCATTATACTGCCAACTCACTTATTCCGTCACAGGATTTGACAGAGCTCTCGTCAATCTGCTTAACGAATTTCACCAATTTTCAATCGTATCCGCGCACAATGGCTGTCACGGCAATGGCTACCAAGTCCATCCCCAAGACTTACAAGGCCTTAATTTACAGAGAACCGGGGAAGGTAGCTACCGAGGTCGTCGAACTCGAGACCCCAGAGCCAAAGGCCGGAGAGATTCTGGTCAGGCTGTCAGTGCTGTCCCTTTCTTCCCTTCACGCGCAAACGACTTCCATTACAGTGTGTGCTAATCACACCGCAGCTCGCACTCGGAGTGTGTCATTCCGATTTGAGTCTCATGATGAACTCTGTGCGTTTTATTTCTTTTTCTTTTCTTGTTTTCTTTTCCCTTTTTTTTTTTCTCCTCTTCGCATGAAATGAGCCGACCGCAACGCCAGAAAGAGTGACTGATCTTTGTTGCAACAACACAGTGGGGTTTCTCCCAAAGCCAGTCAAGGCCGGCCAGGTCGGTGGCCACGAAGGTGTTGGAGTCGTGGCCAAACTGGGCGCCGGCAGTGACGAACTGGGCGTGTCTGTGGGAGACCGCGTGGGCATCAAGTGGATCGCGTTTGCCTGCGGCAGCTGTGCACCTTGCCTTGTCGGCGCGGACGGCATCTGCGAGAAACAGCAGGTCTCGGCTACTCGGTCCTCGGGCACCTTCCAACAGTACACGCTGGCACCCGCCCACTACGTGACGCCGATTCCGGATGGCGTCCCCAGCGAGCTGGCGCCCCCTTCTCTGCGGCGGCGTTACCGTCTACAGCGCCTGAAGAAGAGCGGCGCACAGCCGGGCGATTGGGTGGTCGTCGCGGGGGCCGGCGGCGGGCTAGGCCACCTCGCCCTGCAGCTGGGCGGGCGGGGCATGGGTTTCCGCATGATTGGCTTGGACATGGGCAGCAAGGAGGAGCTGATTAAGAGCTGTGGTGCCGAGGTTTTTATCGATATCTCTAAGGAGCTCCCCGGCTGTGATGGGCAGACGCTGCCGAAGCACGTCCTAGCAACCACGGGCGGCAAGGGTGCGTCGGCGGTCGTTGTGTGCAGCTCGAGCCACACGGCGTACGCGCAGGCTCTCGACTACCTCAAGTTTAACGGGACCCTCGTGTGCGTGGGTGTCCCGGGTGGCGACCCGACGCCCATTGCCAATGCCTACCCGCACTTGATGGTGGCAAAACAACTCCGCATTGTCGGCAGCAGTGTCGGCAGTCGCAAGGATGCCATTGAGACTCTCGAGATGGCCAGCCGTGCATTGTCAAGACGCAGTATCGGCTGGAGCAGCCGCATGCCATTGATGATGTCTTCCGCGACATGCAAGCTGGAAAGCTGCAGGGCAGAGCTGTTCTAGACCTGGAGAGTGGAGCTTGGATGGTCTGATAGAGAAGGTAGATAGACGTAATTAAATAATTATTATTATTATTATTCGCCTTTCTCAGCCAGTCCTGGTTATTGGCGTCTAGCTAGGTAGAACCCTCTGGGGAAAAAACTACCACAGATCTGCGTGTGTAAACTTTCTAATTTACAAGAGTGTGTAGCAGCCTGGAATGGCTATTACTTGACGGTGCAGTATAAAATAAATGAATGAAAGTAAAAGAGGAGGGTAAGGAGTGGCGGGTAAAGAGCGTGTGTGTGAGCGCCGTTAACGTTAAAGGGCCCCCGTGTTACGATTACGGCCCTCACGAGGCCTGGAAAGGGGCCTAAGGCGGTGGCAAACGGCAGAAGCAGGAAGGGCCCGGGACACGTGAGGAGCCACGGGACCAACAAGCAGGACAAAACGTGGCCCGAACGGGGCTAGATTAACAAAATGACTAAGTAGAGTTATTTTATGCGGGGCATGAATGTAAGAGGATCTGAAAACTAGCTTACATAAACACTGCATTAGGTGAGTAAGCCTAGGTATCGGAGACGGCGCGGCTACCGTTAGCTACACACACGGTAGAGCTCCGCCCGTTAAGGACAATAAGACAAGGAGCCTTGAGCTTGAAGCCTGTCCACGACCGCCGAACAACCGCCGAGGCACTAGTGAAGCGGTGGCGAGCGTGAGATAAGAAGGCAGTTGAAGAATAAAGAGAACCACCGCGTTACGGAGTTTAAACGGCACGCCGTTAACGACGATGTCGGATAGACTTCGGCGTTATAGTGAAAATTTTATTGATTATATTTAAACAAAGAAAATAAAATCTTTTTAAGGGTTATATAACGGTTTATAATTAAATACCGTATATATTTATAAAATGTAAAAATATTTAATTTAAAATTTATTTATTTTTTATAAATAAATTAATAAATAAAAGTTTTTATATTATTTTAATTTATTTATAAAATATCGTTTATATATCCTTTTTTAATTTTTAAAAGTATTTTTTTTTATATTATTTCTTCGAGTTATTTTATAAAGACGTGGATTCCGGAGTTATAAACTTAATATTATAATACTAACCATTATAATAAATCGGGTTAAAATTTTTTTTAATAAGAGAAGCTCCGTATCCGATTTAATTTTACTTTACTTTAACCTTTATCAATTCTAAGCCGATTTATTTAATTCGGGTCAGAATTTATGCAAACTACAGACGTCGTACGAAGATAAAAAGAACGGGAAAATACTGCCACGATTAATACGATACTTATGATTAAATTACAGTTTTATACGATATATTGTCGGCGCGTGGTGGCCGGCGAAAGGGGGCGGCGGCGACGGCGAGCTAGTCCCGATATAATAACCGTTAGGCGTTGTACGGAAAACGTGGTTAAGGAAGATTTTTTTGTATAAAAGTAAGGTAGTGTTATTTACTTGTGTTTTTTTATTTATAAAGAAGAGTGTGTTATTTACGTCGTATAAAAAGGACGGTGGTGACGGTGGCGACGGGAATGATAAAACTTTTTTTTTATTTTATATCCGTTATAAGAAAACGGTAGCCTTGTACGAAGTATTATAAAAAGAATTATTAATATAATAACGGATATAAAATAAAAGTATATATATTATTTTATTTAAATAGTTTAATATATACGATAAATATTTAACTTTACGGTTAAATGTAATATTATATATATTTTTACGACGGTTTAAATTAAAAACGTGAGTTTAATTCGGATAATAAATTATTTTTTTTTGTAAAAAAAAAACGCGTGTATTTAAAGTAATACTCTTATTCTCGTACGAGGGCGTAAACTTTTAAAAAAGAAAAAAAAATCACTTTTTTTCGTAAAAAAGGCGGAAATTAAAATAAAAATAAAAAAAAAAGATTACTTTTCTCTTTTTTATATAAAAGTAAAAACTTATTTAAAATATTAAAAAAAGGAAGAAAAAAAATAACTTTACGGTATATTTACTATTTTATCTCGTTTATTAAACACGTACGATAAATATTTAACTTAACGGTTAAATACGATATTATACATTTTTACGACGGTTTAAATTAAAAACGCGAGTTTAATTCGGATAATAGATTATTTTTTTTTCGTAAAAAAAAAACGCGCGTATACACGAGGGCGTAAGTTATTTTACGAGAAAAAAGAATCTTTTTTTTATATAAAGGCAGAACTTAATTAAAATAACGAGAAAAAAAAAATATCCTCCTTTTCGTACGAACGAGTTTATAAAAAGGAAAGAAAAAAACTATAAGTATAAATATGTACGATAAAAGACGATAAAAATAAATTAATACCTCTCGAGTAAGTTTTTAAGCTTGTTGAAGGAATTAACCTTGTTTATTAATTTACCCCGTATCTTTTTTTATTATAAAGGTAAAATATGTAAAAGTAAATAAATTATATAAAAAGAAAAAATCTTACTTTATATAAAAGAAACCGTTTATTTAAATATTCGTTAATTTAGTTTTAAAACGATAAATATTACGATATTATTTATTTTTATAACAGCTTTTATTAAAAACGCGAATTTAATTCGAATAACCTTTTTTTTATAAAGAATAAACACGCGCGTTATTTCCTTTATACGAGAATATAACGATAAAAGAAATTAATCTTATTAAAGTTAACCCGACTTTTATCCTTTTATACGGAAAATACGACCGCGGTTATCGCGCGTTTATAACTTACATAGTTTTATTATAACTTTTTATTAAAAACGTGATCGCGGTTATTACGCGTTAAACGGTTATATAAGTTTACATTTAAAAAATAATAATATATTATACGGGTAAACGGATTTAAAATAATTATTTACGTTTACCGTTTTTTAAAATATATAAAAACCATTTTTTTATTTTTTTTTTATACTCTTTTTCTCTCTTCTTTTTTTAACATTAATATTATTAATAACGACGATAATAATAATAATATCGTATAATACTTTTTTTTTTTTTTTTTACATTACTCGTGTACGAGTTACTTTTTTTTTTTTTTTTTTTTTTATTATATTATATATAACTTTACTTTTGTCGTCCCGCGCCCGCCCCCCCCCCCCGACACGATACCGCCCCGCGGCCTTTTTTTTAATATACGGCGTATTACGTACGACGACGACGACGATATAAAAAAGGCCGGCGGCCCTGCTGCCGCCGCGTACGAGAATATAAGGTTAAAGTTTACGTGGTTATTGTGTAATTTACTTTTATTTGTTTTTTTTTTTTTTTTTTTTTTTTTTTATAGTTTTTTAATTGATTTTTATATTAATTAAAATGGTTTTTACGGTAACCGTACGACGGCCCCCGTTTTTTTTTTACGAACCCCGCCGTTACGCGTTTTATTTGTTTAAGATTATTTATATACGAAACCGTATTATATTATAACCTTTTATTTACGTATAAGATTATATTATATATAATTTTTTATTTATATTACTTTTTAATAATAAACTTTAACTTTAAACGGCGGTAACGTTTTAATCGTATAAAGGGTTATATAGTTTTATTAAATTTTTAACCACCGGCTTTCGTACGTTAACGCTTTATCTAAGTCGTTTACATCGCGCACGCGCCGTTTTAAAATACGATATACCGGTAATATATAAATAAAACCGCGCGCGACGGTTACCCGCGGCCTTTTTTTATATATATATAAATTAATAATTTATTTAACGGCGTGTGTTTTAATTATAAGTGGCCCGATGTAAACGCCGTTTACTCGTTTGTCTACAACGAGTTTATATCGGTACACGGTTAAACCGGCTCGGCCTCGAACCCGTTAATCCTCGATAAAGACTAACCTTTATACGATAACCCTCGCCTATAGCCTAGTAATATCGTACGACGCCTTTTAAACGATTAACGTCCCCCGCCCCCCCCTCCCCCGGTTTTTAACCCCCGTCTTTTTTTTTTATACCCTTGTTTTTTACGCGTATATCGTAAGTTGTGATTAATATTTTTATTATACCGCGGCCGCGTATAATAAATATAAATAAATATTGTTAACGTATACTCTTTATCCGTTAACGTACGCCGTTTATATATAAAAGAAAAAAAATTATATAAGAGATTTTTTATTTTTTTTAGTGCCCGTTAGGTTAAAAAAGCTGTTTTTTAATTGAGGGTAAAGAGGTATAAATTAAGGACGAGTTTTAATATATATCGGGAGGGTATTAATATATAATAATATAAAGTATACGAAAGAAAGGATAAAAATAAAAAAGGTTATATTAAAGTTTACGTATAAAAGAAAAAAATTATATAAAAGATTTTTTATTTTCTTACCGTCAAAGTGGTGTCGTAGTTGGGTTTTTCTCCCCCCTCTTATCAGTTTTTCTCCCCCTCCTTATCAGTTGTTCTCCCTTTCTTACTAATCTAAAAGAAACATGATGACTAATCAAGGTTAAGTCCCCACTTATTAAAAAAACACGGATTTTCCAACCCATGGGTTGGAAATCTCCCCCGAGTAAATCTCCCCCGAGTAAATCTCCCCCTTTTATTAGTTTTTCTCCCCCCTTAAGTAAATCTCCCCCGAGTAAATCTCCCTTTTTATTAGTTTTCTCCCTTAGTAAATCTCCCTTGAGTAAATCTCCCCGAGTAAATCTCCCTCTCTTTATTAGTTTTTCTCCCCCCCTTAAGTAAATCTCCCCTTATAAATCTCCCCTGAGTAATCTCCTCTTAGTAAATCTCCCTCGAGTAAATCTCCCCGAGTAAATCTCCCCCCTCTTTATTAGTTTTTCTCCCCCCCCTTGAGTAAATCTCCCCTTAGTAAATCTCCCTTAAGTAAATCTCCTCTTGAAGTAAATCTCCCCGAGTAATCTCTCTTTTTTATTAGTCCCCCCCTTGAGTAAATCTCCCCTTGAGTAAATCTCCCCTTAGTAAATCTCTTCTCTTTTATTAGTTTTTCTCGTTTTTTTAATAATTTAAAAAAGAATTATTATTTATTATAATGATTAATATATATTAAGCACCGACTTATTAAAACACACAGGTTTTCCAATTTATAAGTTGGAAACCGTAATCTAACACACAGGTTTTCTAACCTATGGGTTAAAAGGCGTTAATTTAATACACAGATTTTTTAACCTATAAGTTAGAAAACGTTAATTTAACACACAGATTTTTTAACCCATAAGTTAAAAACCGTAATCTAATACACGGGTTAAAGAATGTAATTTTGGGTCGGAAACTGTAATCCAACCCATGGGTTGGAAACCGTAATCTAATATATGGGTTGGAGAATGTAATTTTAACTGTAATTTAACTTATGGGTTGGAAACCGTAAATTAACCTATAGGTTAAAGAATATAATTTTGGGTCGGAAGTTGTAATCCAACCTATGGGTTAAAGAATGTAATTTTGACTGTAATCTAACCTATAGGTTGGAAACCGTAATCTAACATACGGGTTAAAGAATGTAATTTTAATTGTAATTTAACTTATAAGTTAAAAACCGTAATTTAACACACGGGTTAGAGAATGTAATTTTAGATCCGAAACTATAATCCAACCTATAGGTTGGAAACCGTAATCTAATATACGGGTTAGAGAATATAATTTTAAATCCGAAACTATAATCCAACCCATAAGTTGGAAACCGTAATCTAATACACGGGTTGGAGACTGTAATTTTAAGTCGGAAACCGTAATCCAACCTATAGGTTGGAAACTGTTCTTTGTGCCGAAAACCCGCACGCCTGGTCTCTTTCTTTGCCGGTGCAGCTCTAGATCTTCGCTTTTGTAGTGATCGGCGATCACAATTTTGAGATCGTCTTTCGAGATCGTCTTTTTTTCGAGTGCGGGCCGTTGTGTGTTGTCAGTTAACAGAAAAAAAAAGAAAAAAAGAAAAAACGGAGACGAGAGAACGCAACATCTAAGTTTCGTACGTATTACGTAAAGTTCATTAGATTTGCCGGCACGTGTTTAGTCAGCGGCGTCTCGACCTCGAGTCTATCATCGCTAACAAGGCTACTATCAATAAACCGCGCCCACCGCGTTAGCTCACGCCATTCCACAAAGTTGTCGGCGTATATTAGTGGCTCGGGGGACAGACGATAAACGCCGCCGACTATAAAAACCGTTCTTCTAGCCGCTCTGGCCGCGCGTATTAAACAAGCACCGCCCGTATTGGTTCGAACGCCGTTTAACCGTAATTACGCGCGCGCGTCCAGCACCACGCGGTGCACGCGCATTATGTACGTTAGACGGCGTTGCTACCAACGCGAATAATAAGGCACTTGGCCGCGCCTAGCTTCTTCTCCAGCGTTGCGTTGGTTGTGCCCATAAAAAGCAGCGTGTACTCTCCGCGCCGCCTTGATCAAGTCTTTCTTAACCGTACGCGACGGCTCGTAGACAAGCACAGCGTCGCCTGGCCGAATCTGGCTCTCAGTAAAGCCGGTAATCTGGTTATCGGCCTGGTTAATCTCGTCTTTAATCTCTTTAATATTATTTATATTTAGAAGAGAAGAAGTTAAACGTTAGTTACCCGTTTCTTCGTATTTTAATAAGCCGTGTATACCGGGGTACGTGTCGATGCGCCGGAGCCCGTTAAACGTATAACGCCATTTATTAACGACGGCTCGGCTGCTAACAGAAGATTGAACATAAAGTATGGGGTGCCAATCAAGGAGGGCTGTCGGGCGGTGCGCGTCAAAGTCGAGAACGACGCAAACAATACCAGGGCTGGCGGGACGAGGCCGTCACGCAAGTCGGAAACGTTATTAACCATGCTCGACTGCTGATCATCCCGCTCATCTGTCCTGTCGGTTGCGGCCTCATCCCAGATCAGCCCCTACACGCGACGCACGATATTGTTAAACACCAGCTCCTGCGGTTACGCGTCGACGAGTTTACGCCCGGTTTAAAATACGCGGTCCAGTAACTGGTCGACATCGCGCCATTTGCTTTTTACAATAACCTGGACGAGCATATGTGCCGTCACCAGTGCGCAGGGCTCAGGGCCGCGAATCTGCCGCCGCTTAAGCAAGCTGCACTGCATGCTTGTTCGATAGTCGCTTCGAGGGGCAGCGGCGGGTGCGCGTGCAAAAATGCATCCAGCGTCGGTGCGTGTTGCATGGGTGCTATGACTGCTATCTGATATATGAGAGTAGTTGCCGACTCTATGCGGTTTGCGTTTGTGGCGTTG
Organism: Sporothrix curviconia; assembly: GCA_016097085.2. Classification (NCBI taxonomy): domain Eukaryota; kingdom Fungi; phylum Ascomycota; class Sordariomycetes; order Ophiostomatales; family Ophiostomataceae; genus Sporothrix; species Sporothrix curviconia. The sequence continues at coordinate 5,820 of JADMNF010000098.1, read as the reverse complement.
TTACCATAGATTGTTCGGTAACGTTAGTATAGACACCCTTCGGTGTCTGATCGTAATAAAAAGATTTTTTAACCTATAGGTTAAAACCGTAATCTATTTCGATACTCGTTTACTCGTTATCCACTTTTATTTTTTTTTCTTCTTCGTCTCTTTTTTTTTACCAGGTTTTAAGAAATCACACGCCTTATCCAACTTATCGGTTATAAAAAATTTAAAGTCGAGGATAAACCACGTAAAAAAATAAAATAAAAAGTAAAAAAGAATTAATTTTATATTTTAATTTATAAAAATTAAATATTTATTTTTTAAATAATATTATATAATTTAATTATTATAAAATAAAAAAATATAATAAATATAATAAAATATAATAAAATATAATATATATTTTATTAAATTTTAATATTATAGAAGTTACCCTCGATTTTTATTATTTCTACTACGTGGCTTACCCTCGACCTTTATTTTATTTTTATTATTTTTATCCCGCGGCTTACCCTCGACCTTTATTTTGTTATTGCAAAATCAACCAGTTTACCCTTACTATCTATATTATTTTTATACGCTTAAACCGTAAATAATAAACCTACTTTCAACACAGTAATAGTATAGAAGCATTATATACGTTTTCCAACTATAGTTAAAAATAAAAGTTCTTTAGTGATATTAAAAAAGTTATAAATTTTTATTAACTTATAAATTAAAAAGTATAATAACGGAGTCGAAGCATTATTATAAGTTAGAAAGTATAATAACGGAGTAAAAGCGTTATATATATTTATTAATATATAGGTTAAAAAGCAGAGTAGCGGAGTCGAAGCACTATATACGTTTTCCAACTTATGGGTTAAAAAGCAGAGCAACGGAGTCGAAGCACTATATACGTTTTCTAACCCATAAGTTGGAAAGTATAACAATAAAGTCGAAGCATTATGTATGTTTTCTAACCTATAAGTTAGAAAATATAATAATAGAGTCGAAGTATTATATATGTTTTCTAACCTATGGGTTGGGAATGAACTTATAGGTTAGAAAGTATAGTAGTGGAGTCTAAATATTATATACGTTTCTAACTTATAGATTAAAAATAAATCTAAAACGAAAATAATTATTAATTAAAGGGTTACGTTATATTAGAAGTATGTGTTATGTATTAAATCTATTAACTTATAAGTTTAAATCAATGAAATAAAAGGGATAAATGAGAAGATAAAATATATATTAAAAAAACTCGAGGTTGTGAAAAAAAAATAAAAACGATGGGTTTTAAAAGACGAAAAACAAGAAAAAACCCACTAAAGATAAAAAAGTTAATCGCGCCTATCTACCATACGTAAATAAACAACGTTTAAAGCAGAAGCGGTCGTACAACTTTATATAATAACAACACCGCGCAATTTAAACGGTTTACCTTTTTTAACGACCGCGGTAAAAGTATATCCGGTTATATAACGAAGGTCGTTCGACCAACGTAAAGGATTAAAGAAATTAACACCGTATTATTACGATAAAAAAACGTGGCTCGGCTAAAGAAAATCATCTGCAACCGGGATATCATAAACCCGGCGCATCCGTCGTAAAAATTTTTCTCGCGCGGACATAAAGTCCAAAAACAAACGAATATCATCGCTATTTAAAAGATTACTAAATTCGGTAGTACTACCGTTCGGGCATATAACCAACGAGATTTATTAAATACGACGGCGTTAACGTTTTGCTTTATCCCCACGGCCGGTATATAAAATATATACCTCGACTCGGGAAATAAAAGGATAAAGTGCGTTAAGATTAATAACCGAAATAACTTTTTCCGTTAAGTCTCGGTAAACACGCCCTCGGATCGTTTCTTTAATAGTTTTATGAAACTAGTAACGAGTTGCGCGTAAAACAGTTTTATAACAAGGTCTTTATTAGTAAATAACGTTTAAAACAAAACACCGCCGTCCGAGTACCGTATTCGATTACTCGCGACCAGTTTAAGGCCGCACGGCCGCGTATCCGTAGGCACCTTAAACGAACCGTATATCGCCTCTTAATAATACGTAACCGGTTGACCCTTGATCAGTTTAAGCGCGACGCGTATATAAAAGACTACGCGTTCTTAAACGTCGCGGGAAAACAAATGTAACATAACACTCTATACGAGCTCCTTTTAATAAGAGAGACTGTGTCTGCCGGTACGATTAAAAGGAACAAAGTCGAGCCAAAAAGAAAATAAAAAAAAGCAGGTTATTAATACTCAAAACCGAAGTAGTAAAAAGTAAAGACCGGCTTAGTAAGAGGCTAGCGTAACGTAAGGCAGCTATAAACGAGTCTTAAAAGGACTAGTTATAAAAGTCGAAACAGTCGGCAAGCTACTAACTAAAACGAGCGTAGTGTATTATACGGCACAAGCCAAGACCCTTGACCGGCTCGCCCCGCCGTTTATACTCCGACGTAAATAAAGCCTTATCCTCGCTCGGCCGGTTATTGCGGTAACAATAATAAAAAAAACGAAGCGCTGTAATTATCGTGACCGAGTCGGCGGTCGAGTACTAAGAAGCTAACGTAGAGACCAAGACCGACTTAAATAAAAACGAAAAGCGGTTCAACTGCGCGTAGAGAAACGAGGTGACGTGGGAGGATGGGATTGAAAAAAAAGGCGAGGCGTACGCTGTAGCTGGTTCGGCCGCCTGGCGTTCGAGGATAACCATTTCGTCGCGGACGGCAAAAAATAAGGCGTAGGTCACACGGTGTTCCTCGCGAATACTATACGAATAGACCGCGGTGGACGATAAGGTATCTACAACGCGTTTCTTCGCACGGAGGTACCCGTCTCGCAATGTAACGCGGGCCTTGGCCGCGCTAACACCAACGACCAAACGATCGAAAGTCGCCGGACTTAGAGTAAAACGCTCGTACGCGCTCGATTAAAAGATAAAGGCGGAGTACGCATTAAACGGACCCTTAGTTAACGTATAATATTACGAGTACGTTAGACCAAAACGTATAACAAAACCGTTGTAGACGGGCTTTAACGTTAAACAAGATACGTTAACGGTCATCGCTTACGGGTAGGCCGTCGGGGTAGGCAAGAAGCGAAAGTTTATTATACGGACCGGAAAAAATAAAATAATAGTAGAGTTAAACGTTCGACGTAAACGTTTTTTTCGGGATTCGACCGATTTGGCACGTCTTATACCGCGTATTTTTTACGTACCACGGAGTCGAAATCCTCATTATCTTCCTCGTCGTCGTCGTCGTCGTCGCCGCCCTCGCCGTCCTCGTCGTCCTCGTACTCGTCGTCGTCGTCGTCGTCGTCCTTATGCATCGTATTATCACCACGCTCGATAACACTATCGCGTTCGTAAACTACGTTTACCCGGTGTCGTGTCTGCCGTGGGGAGAAGGTGGAAGGTGTGTGTGGACGAGGCATGGTTTGCGTCGACTTGACTTAAAAGGCGTAACGGTTTTGGATTGTATCTAGACAACACGTTCTGTATAAGTAGACGCTCGACGGCGACCGGGCGCTACCGGACAGACGGCCTTCCACCACACCTAACTCAGGTAGCGATATTTATTTCACGACATCGATAAAGACTTTATCGCGGACTAAAAAAACGTTATCGATCGTAACATCTTAGTGAAAAAGGAACCGCTTACTTATACGGCCGAACACACCAACGCCCTCTTTTATATAACCGAGTTTAATGTTTTTAACCGAGAAATAAATAATAAAGTCGGCGAATAAAAATAAAACGGGATTTAACGACACCCGCTCCCGGAGTTTATTAATTAATAAACGAAAAATACCGTCTTATAAGGTTTACTTGTGTATATTATTTCCGCCCGTCGACGTGTTAAACCGTAACCGGCCTTTTTTAAACGCCGCGAAAAGGGAGCGGAGAGACTTATACCGTTTTTAAAAATATTAAAATATATTAATATTTATATATACCCGGACATTAAGAAGTATAATGTCGTCGAACTAAACCCGGGCGCAGTTGCCGTTGACCAGCGTCCGTAATAACGGGTCCGCCCTTTTTAGTTATGTTTGTATATACGGGGAAAGAAAAAGTAAATGGCCAAGTCGAAGGTGAAGCCTTTAACAAAGCTAAAAAAAAAATACGGTACGTAGTAGAGGGGACGTGGACCGAAGGGGAGCCGGGCGGTGTATCCGGGGCGGCGGACGGGGATCGTGATGTGCACGCTGGAGGTGATGTTGTGGGTCGGAAGCTGGTTGTTTAAGCACTAGTCCAGACCCCGTTTCGAAAACGTTAAAGACGAGGCAACGTTACAGATACTGTTAATGTCGTACGACACGCGCGGGGACGGGCCATTACCGTGATCCGGGTTATAAAATACATTTATACACAACCGAGGCACGGCGTATACGTCGGACGACGTCGAGTTAATAAAAGCACGACCGTACTCGGGGTGCTTGTTGTAGCCCAGCAACCGATCGGAATCCAGCACATCGGGGAGAGGCCGCTCCGCCGGGGCACGCCGCAGCGAGGGGAACGACAAGTGGACAGAAGACGTTTTTCCTGGGTCCTGGTTCTGCATCAACAAAGCGAAGTCGGCCAAGTTGTGACAAGGCTGTGCCACCAAGGCATGCTTGGATCCATGGCTGTCTTCAACACAAATATACGCCTTTTTTTTACACCCCCGGTTGTAATACAACGACTCGGCCAGGAAAAGAGCAAGAGACTGCGAATTCAAACCCATGGGTTCGAAACCAGGGCTTGTTTCCAAAGGCGGCGTGGGTGTGGGGAGGCGAAGGTAGGTTGCTGGATCGACCGGCTCGACAGACACAATATCGCGAAAGCGAACATGGCGGAACGTTGCGTCGTCAATCAAACCACGCGTAGCCTCGTCGAGAGAGGACGTCGGTTGTGGCTCGGCCGAGGCAGGTGGACTGGCTCGGCTCGCCGAGGCCTCCGAGAAAGCATCTTCGACACCGGCGGGCACCGCACCCTCTTCGTCCAAAACGCCGTCCTCGCAGCGGGTATTAAGTTCGATAAAGGGCAAGACGGTCGGAGACGGGCGGGCGCCAGGACGCTGAACGAGGGCGAGAGACAGCGCGGACGTGGCCGGGGCGGAAAGGGAGCCCGCACCGGCGTGGTCTGTCGCGAGGACGAGGTTAATGTTATAGTTGCCCGCGGCGGCAAAGAAGGCGACGGGGGAGAACGTGATATCGCCGGGGGCTAAAAGAAAACAGTTCAGGACAACGAACGAGAAACGAAAAGAAAAAGGCTCGTTTTACCGGGACAAAAGGTGTAGGCCGAGAGACGGAGCTCTGCCTCGCCGTCTGCGCGGCCGCGGCAGACAAGGAGGGTTGGCGCGAGGCAGTAGACGGCTGTGGCAGCCAACGCCCAAGGTCAGAAGAAAGGAATTTAACAAGAAGAAACAAAACAAAGAAGGAAGCCAAGCATACCTGGGGCGGAGACGGGTCTCGTAGACTCGCGGTCTGGGAGGTTGCCGCCGACACAGACGAGCGTTGTCTCTGTTTGTAGCGGTTGCGGGAACGGCGAGCAGCCGTCGCCTTCTCCTCGTTGGTTTGGTACTTTCGAGGACGCGCCATCACAAGGAGACGAAGGAAAAAAATATAATACAAACCCGTCGGTGGATTTATAAAAGAAGGAAAAAAAAAAAGGATAAGGAAAGGAAAGCAAAAGAAATCATGTCTCCTTTGAAACCAACGGCAATTTCCGGAAAACAACCAACGGTTCCGACTTAACCACTAACTATATCCCTGGCTGGGAAATGCGTCTTAGTGTAGTGTAGTGTAGTGTAGTGTAGTGTAGTTAGTGTATCTTAGTGTAGTGTAGTGTAGTGTAG
>JADMNF010000097.1:0-124144 GCA_016097085.2 Sporothrix curviconia | reverse complement strand
AGCTGTATATGAGAGCGACGAGCGACGCAAGCTGACGAGAGTTCAGGTTGGAATGTTCAAGTCGAACCGTAAAGGACTCGCTGTTGTCGTAAAATGCCACAGTCTCCTTATATGTTTGATGTAACTTGACGAGCACGAGGATTAGTGCAACCAAGACAGGTAGTCTTTGATTCGATTTCCCGACTACTGAAGAACTAGAAATAGTTTCGCCGGGGAGCAGGTGAGCCAGTGCAAGATTAACCGTCTTCGTCAAGGGTATGTAAAGACGCACTAGAACATTAGACACCTAGTTCTGCACTGTGTACGATATGGTGGATATGCGGAAACCGGTTCACGGTGAAGGGATGTCACCCCGCAAAACATGCACGCCGGACTGACAAGATGGAGGGCAAGATAAAGGCTAACCTGAAATAGATGCGGGATCCCCAGCAAATGTGTGCCCAAGGGCTGGGTCACCCGAGCCAGTCTGAGACGGCTATTTACCAATTTATCAACGTCCTCCCATCGATGTCCCGGTGACTTCCTTGAAACGAACCTGAGAAGAAAAAGTCTACAATTTTAGGACTAGGGATTTATACTTGCATGAGGCAACATGATATTCTTAAAGACGCCAACTTAAAGAGGCCAAGTTCGAAATTTTGGAGACAGGTGTAAGTGTAGGTGTACTTCACGATGTGACATACACTTCCGACTTTGAACGCAGGCAAAAGCTTTGTCAGCGTCTTCGCAGGAACAGAAGAGAAAAGCATGAATTCAAAGTCTTGTTTATTAGTCAGAATCTAAGACATGGCGGCCGGGAAGATCCATAATAATACACGTGCGTGACGGTCAATAGCGCTAAATCTCATCGGTCGCGGTGGGAAACAGAAAGCCGATCTTCGACGCAACAGGGTCCACATTTGTTTCCGTACGCACTTGAACCACGGCTGTAATATGTATTCTGTACTTTGATTTTCATGTACATCTAAGACAAACAGGTCCTGACACCTTTCACTAGGGTGCTGCACGAGACGTTTTCGTTTCATCTGCTTGCTCTGAGCTTGCCCACATGTTGAACGAAGCATTGAAAGATATACGCTTACTCGATTTCTTCAATGTCAACACAGCCAGCATTGCCAGCGCGCAGCTCCGACGTGACTGCGGCACGCATCTTGGCATCCTCCTCGGCCACACCGTCCTTGAATATGATGTCCATAGTCTCCAGCAGCACGCCCTTGGTCAGGGGGCAATGAAAATGACAAAGAACAGCGACAGGAACGTGCAGCCACCGAAGAAGACAAAGGTGCCCCAGGCCGACTTGGCCAGCAGCGGTGGCGAGATGAGGCCGACGGTAAAGTTGGCGAGTCACTCGTTGGCAATACCAAAGGCAGCCGCGGGCGCGGTGGCAGTACAGAAAGATTTCGTTGCAGACGACAGCGGGGGTGCTAGAGGGAGGGGGATGATAGCGCTATGTGATGCAGTACAATACACAGCACGAGAAGGCTGGTAGAAGAAGGCGACTTATGGGGCAAAGTGGCACCTGGAAGAACATGAAGATGACGAGCATGGCAGCCGGTTTGGCAGCGTTCTGGTGGTCGGTCCAGTCCGACGAGTAGGCACCGATGATGCCGGCCAGGACAGCGTGGCAGCTCGTGATTGATGTGGCACGGCAATCAGCAGCTTCTTGCGGCCAAGCCGGTCGGTCGTGAAATGGTTGTGGTGCCGCCCGCGAGGTTCATGCAGTTGATAATGCCCGACCAGTTTGAGCTGGTCCGTGGCGCCATAGTTCAGCTCTCAAAGAACGAGGGGCCGTAGTACAGCAGCGCGTCGATACCTTCCAGCTGCTGGAACCAGAAGAGGCCACAGGCCACGACGAAACGACGCAGCATGGCACGGGTCGAGAAACAGGTCCTGCCAGCGGAGGAAACTCCCACTTCAGCGAGCCGGACGCCACAATGGCCATGCTTGTCAGCCGAGGCGCAGCGGTCCAGCTGTACGGCAATAAGAATTTCGGTCCACTCGGCCATGGTCGAGGCGTCGGGCTGTTCGCGAGAGCAGCCGCGGAGACGGCAAAGCACGGTGAGGCCCTCGTCGTGGCAGTCCTGGGCGGCCAACCACCGAGTCGAGTAGGGGAGCAAAAACGTACCGGCAGCAGACCAAGGGCGGGGATAAGTTGGATGGCAAAGGGCAGCGGAGCACCACGACTACTTGATAAAGCGGGTGCCGTACAGATCCAGAAGGAGATGGAGGTGCCGACGAGAATGCTCCAGCCAGCCATGGCGAGAAGGGCACCGCGCCAGCCGGTGGCGACAGCTTCGAGACGTAGAGGGGGGCGGACCATGGAGAAGACACGAGAGGAAACGACCGACGACGAGCGTTGCGAAGTGCAACGCTCGTAGTCTTGGCGGCAATCTGCAGCACGAGGCCAACCATGAACCAATGCTGCCAAAGAAAATGTACGCTTGCGCGAGTAGCGTCTGCCAGGTAGCCACAAGACAGCGAGCCAAATATGGTGCCAAACTCGACAATGGCCGTCATCAAGCCCTTGAGAAAGCTGGGACGGGAGGACTTTGTGGCATCAATCTGCGGGAACTGGTCAGCGAAGGCCGGCATATGAGGATGACGGCCATGACGATCCCTGGTTGTAGCCGTACAGGGCGTTACCAAGAGCCGCAAATGCCGCTAGGCAACACAAACGAGTTCAGATGGCCGCCGGCCTCCGTGACAGCTCTGTGTCGCCATCGTGCGCCGTGATGAAAGGTCGATCGACCTCGGACTGTTCCGGCTTGGCTTCCATTGGTTTCTGCGATCGTGAGTTCATGGCAAAGGGTGCCGATAAAACAGTGGTTGTAGAAGAGAGGGTGAATATTGCTGGATGGTAAGCGAGACGAAGATCCCAGGAGGCAAAATAGACAAACGAGACCCTATATACAGGACCCCATGGGGAAGTGCGAGACAAGCTTTTGCGTCCAGTTTGTGCCATGGCCTTTCTCCTCTTCGGCTCTCTTGTTTCTTGTTTTTCCTGTTTTTCCCTATTTTTTCCCTATTTTTCCCTTCTTTTTGCACGTCAAGTCCCGGACTCTAGTAAAACGAGTCTTACAGAGTGCAGAGTGGGTTCAGAGCGGAACAAAGTTTTTGACGTTGTTGTTTTGATCTTAGCTGGACCACATAAACCCTCATAGGCACTGTAGATCTTGACCGTACGGCTCAACGACCCAATGACCGTTCAGAGAAAAGGCCGAGCCCTGCCTTTGCTTCCTTGCATCGCCTGCCTTTTTGACAGGGACGGAAAAGATCTTTAACGGTGTCACCACGCAGCCGGCAGAGTGTACTTCTCTCGGTGCTTCTATGTTTTGTTTGACCTTAGAGGGGCGGAAGCATACAGCAGAGGCCAACTACAACGAGACTACCGTGCCTGCACGGGATCCAAAACTGGCGGCATTGGACCCTTAGCCTTCTTTTGGTTGTGTGTCATGTACGGAGTACGAGTCGGATAAGTGAATACCCGCCGCTCTTGTGACTCGCAGGGTTCTCTTTCGTTCTTGCCGTTCGAGACGCTGAATCTTTTTCCAATTTATTACCCAACTTCTTCACCCAACTTCTTACCAATTTTGACTTCACCACGGGATCCCAAATCTCCAGTTTCGTTCCCCAGTTTGCCTGGCGCTAGCATATTAACACTGCTACGCGGCTGACGCCACGGCCGAAAACGTCAGTTCGCAAATGCAGACACTAACGCGCTCATTGGACAACCAAAACTGTTAAAGGCAGCAAATGAGCGCCCGTCTCATTCCTGGACGCCAGCGACTACGACAGGGAGAGCAAAAGCAGCAAAGTCAACTAGACAGTATTCGGCTGGTCTTGCCAGTTGATCTCCAACTTTTCCAGCCGACTTCCAGCCAATACAATAATTCCCAATTTCGAGCCACCGTCCGCTTTTTTTTTTTTCATTCTTTCTTGTTATTATTTTTTCAGACACTGCCCCTCGACCCAACGCACTCCCCACGCTGCCTGGGGTGTCTGGGGTCCGACGACCGCCTTGGCACGCTCAACCACCTCACCCCGGAACGCGTCGTGGATTCAGCGTGTGAGGTACGCAGCGGCGTGCGCATCCGTCTCGACCTGCCACTCAAGCAGAATTTCCTGCGCCTGGATTTCGGCCACCGCCCGTGCATGAGATCTATAGCATCGGCGACAATATGGACGTACGTCCAATCATCCACGTTTTTGTCACGAGGCAGCCTCCACCCTTTTTTTTCGCCTTCTTTTTCTTCCTTCCCCTTTCTTCCTCTTCGCGCCCTACCTGGACGTTGTCTAAACGCGCATTTGCCAGTACGACAAAATACACTTCAACACGCAAACGTGCTCTCAATGGGACGTTTTGGCCACTGTGGCTACTCCACCGACCAGTTTTACAACGGCGTGACGGCGGAACAGATCCAGTCCGGCGCGTCGCCCATTGGTATTGAAGGTAAGAAAAGCAAACAAGGCAAAGAGTTCATCTACGGACCGTTTGCACGCGTGGTGCAGTCCACTTTCATCTACAAGGTCAATTATGCTCCTAACATTCGCGTTTTGTTTTATCCGGGTGAAGCCTGGAGTAATCAGGGTATTGTCGGCCGCGGTGTTCTCATCGACTTTGCCTCCTATGCTAAACGGCACAGCATCACGGGTACGATGCAGCTGCTCGCCCCGAGATCAGTCTCGAGCTGATTAAGGCCGTGGCCAGCGAGTCGGGTATTGTCTTCAAACCCGGACATATCTTAGTTTTACGGACAGGTAGGCTATCCACATTGCCTCCCCTTCATCCTTCTTTTTGGAGAGAAAAAAAGCAAATCCGTTTACCATTCTTCTTATTTGTTCTTCCGTACTAACTTGTCTCTCACCCACCAGGCTTCGTCGCAGCATGTCAGAACAAGTCGTTTGCCGAGCAAGAGATCATCTCCCATCAGAGCCCCGGACAGTACCCCGGCGTATCGGGCTCGCCGGAGATGGCCGCGTGGCTCTGGATAGCTAATTTGCTACTGTCTGTAGCGACTGCCCCAGCTTCGAAGCATGGTGTAATTCTTCTTCCCCAGGCCGCGTGGATGGATTTTTGAAATTAAATCAATACTAACGTACACAGCCTCGCAAAAGGTCAAGCTGCACGAGATCCTCCTTGCTGGGTTCGGCATGCTTATCGGTGAACTGTTTGACCTCGAGGCTCTGGCCGAGCATTGCGAAAAGGCCCAGCGGTGGAACTTTTTTCTAACAAGCTCACCTCTGAATCTAGAAGGCGGCGTTGCCAGTCCGCCTAATGCACTGGCAAGTTTTTGAGGTGCTGTCGAGCATTGCTTCGAAATCATGGTATCCTTTTTCGATTTATTCGGCTGACACAGCGAGTAACAAAATGCAAACTGTGTCGCGTGACGTGACAGTATTTTTCTCACCAATACTAGAAACAGTAGCCATTCATAATAATGGGTTTGCGAGCAAATTAATAGCTGTTTCTCGGGGATTTTTGGACACCGCCCTTGCACCTCCAGGAATTTTATATCAGTCAGCGCCTTACGAATCGATTCGCCACTGCTCACAAAGGTATACAATGGTACAAGCAAGGAGATGTAAATAAAAAACTAGATCAGTTCCCATTGTGTTGAATCACGTGATGCTCTTCCAACCAAGGCCAACTGCAGAAAGACGCTCAGGGATTATGTAGCTTAGAGTACACTTTTCAAAAAAAAAAGCTCCTAAATCGATAAGAAGTTGAACAGCATATTTTAATTCAAATCCAATATATGTTCACATATAAACCTGCACTCTATGTATGCCAAAAACGTTAAGTGAAAGCCACGGACTCATTCAATCGGGTCTGAATCCCAGCACATGCTAACTGCGTATTGCACCATGTGTATGTAATACTAAGCAACATTCTTTCAATAGTTATTCATTATGCACAAAAATAATAAGTTAAAATAATATATATATAAATAATACAGAGAAATAATACAGAGAAAAATAATACATAAATAAATAAATAAACAAATTATGACGCGTCAGTAATAAAACATAAAAATACAACTAAATAAATAAAAATAAACAAAAAAAAGGCACAATTAAAAGTTCTGCAATGTATCCCGTAAGATGAAACTACACGACTGCACTGAGATTGCCTAACTACACAAGAGTAAACACGATCCATAACGAGACCATAATAATAAAAAAGCTGCGTTTTACTTTCACGAACATACCAATGGCCGACAACATCATCAGCAGCAAAAAAATAATAGCATACACTGCAAACAGCGTCTGCAAATGGCAAGGCGATGCGCCCTAAGGCGTGGGAACGTTGGTAGATCTATTACTGGATTCGTGTTGGGGTGGGACAGCTTGCCTAGACATGAATTGGAGCAGGTGGGCCGGAAGGCCACGCTATTGAAAAGTTGTCTTTTCCCATTCCTATCTCTTTTCAGCCTTCTGACATGAAATGAGGACTGGGCTGGACCATACACATGGAATAAAGCAACACCGAACTACCTTCGCATTTCTTTCTATTGTTTTAACTGGAATCTGTACAGACCAAATCTGAAGATGCGTCTGATTGACGAGGTTGAGATTGGTGGCCATTTCTTGCAGCCCGCTGCTTCTTAAACTTGCTCGTCGTCCATACCAAACGAAGGCCCTGTATCGCCTCTTGAATTGGGTTGGAATGACCAATCGTGAAAATAATATATCTTACGTTACAGAGATTTCCTGCTGTTATCTTAGACAACTTTTCCCAATAGATGTGCCTGCCACATCCAACCAATGAGCTATCATCCTAGGATCGATGCTCAAATTGAGTCATGAACATTATTTTTTTTTTTAAAAGAAACACGAACGTAAATGAGAAAACAAAAACAAAAAACGGCGGGCTCCAGCTGCCTCTGGCTACCTCTGGCTTCCGATCAGAATTCAGATGCTGCCCCACCGGTATCAAGGACGGCAAATTTTTCCCGCGTGCATCAAGGCAGTAGGCGCGTGCATCTCTAAGTGGGTCTGTTGTGTGCCGAAGTGGTAAAAGCTGTCCACATCCCATGTCACGACACGTTTTCGCATGCAATGAATTCCCCTGGGCATGCATCACACCGGCACAGTGATCCACATTATTGGATCGTAGAGTAACATATATTGATAGTATAGGCGTAGAGTCGGAATTTTCTATGGATCTCACGCGTTAGAGCGTGGATAGCATTATTGATTCTTACGGCGTGGTTGGAATGCGATGATTTCAGTGGTTTTAAAGCGTAGTGTACCGCGTGGAGGGAGCGCCATCTCCTTAAAGAGGGGCCTTGGCCCCACCCTGAGGCAGGGGCCTGGTTACGGGGATATTTTGGGTAACGAGACCAAGCCCTGACTTGCGGCGTGATATAAAACCTGCCGTGAGAATTTTCCGCCACATTTAGGACTCCTTTTTGGCTTGCCTTCGTTCTTCTCTGCTAAGGGACGAATTATGCAGGCCATGGCCTTGACAAAAACTCATGGGGAATTTCTCGAGCGTTGCACCAGGGCAGCAAGAGCACTGGGTGTTAATATCTTGCATATCCAGCTATGTACAGTGCTGTACGGAGTAGTGTGATCTAATGACTATTGGCGAACTAGAAAAACGGCTCATCCTATTGACTCTGGTTCTTTTTTACTTTTTCGGGAAAAAAAATTCACACCACCGCGGTCACCTCTAGCCCCTTGCGTCCTGCCACGGAGGTTAGGGGCCAGGCCGAGTTAAAAAGCTCCGAAGTGTAAGGCGAGCAAAGCATGATGACAGAATTCGCTAACCAGCGCCTTAGGAAAAATAAGAGATCAGGCGGGCGGGATGTTACGCATGCGGAAAAATAAAACAAGATTAAATCTATCGTTATTTCGTATACTATTCGATAAATTCGTCCGAATCCCCATTCCTTTGGCAATATGTTAGCAACCAATGAAGATAATCCCGGGCGGATGTTTATGTTGTGCCTTTTTCCCAAAAAAAAAAAAAAAAAGAAAAACATTAAGCTTAAGACGAAAACCGTCTAAACGTCTAGGCATTCCATGCCAGTTGCTCCGACGAAAAGCAGCACCAAAGCGAAGTTAAGTGACCCAGGTTTTCCCCTGGGAAGCGTGTTTGGACTCGCCCGCCCGCGCACGTACACCGACCATTGGTGTTCAGAGGCCCCGTTGCTGTTTTCCCTGTCACGGCCACGCCACAAGGGTGGTAGTTCGGGTTCGATGCAGCATTCGTACCGGTGGCCACAACAGACGGCAGGGTAACAAGTTGAACGACCGCCTGTCCACGTTCATTTGTGGATTGGGTAGGTTGACAGTTTCTTGAATTTCAGTCAAGTTGACGTTCTGTATTGGTGTAAAATAGTGTATACTCGGAGCTGCTCGTGTAGCACGCAGCCTGGCAAGCCAGAATCGCCATGGTGGCCAGAATCGACTTGTTTCAACAGTGATTGTTCAACTTGAATTGACAGGAAAGTTATTAGGGTAATTATGTTGTAAAGCAGAGGAAGAGATGTGGGAGAGAGTAGAAAGAAGAGAGAGAGAGAGGTAGAGAGTCGAGAGAGAGGTGAGCGAATGTACTGTGGTATAGGGAAAAAGACAGTAAATAGCTACAGAGGGTGGTCAAAGGGGCGAACGCGATAGTTTAAGTAGACATTTTCAAAGAGAGAACTCAAGTATGTGATGGGACAACAAAGGACGATAACCAGGAAAACCAAAAGACGTTTTCAAAACAAAAAGAGGACAATGTCCCAATGACTATGACAAGAATAAGCTTTGACCTACTACTCTTGTGTATCTCGATGGGATGCCCGAAAGCTCTTTTGTCTTCACATCTCATCAACACATCCTTTACCTGCTCGCTTTTTACTTACTCAGCTTTCGGCGTTCATTTCAAGCGGATCAAGTCTTTCACCTCGTTTAAAATCCAAATCCTAGATATTCAAATGCCAGATGTAGGTCTTGGCGTATTCCCCTTTGACGAAAGCTCATTTTGATTATTTTTTCTAGTTTTGATACGAAGCTTATCCTGGATAATCATCTTACTCTACAAAGTCATGCACAAAACCTCATTACAAGAGTCTCACTGCCTAGCAGCCCACACGCCCAGTCCAAGCACAAAGCCACAGAGGTCACAAGTTTGCATTCCATTCGACTATCAGGAAGCTCCGGCATGTTCTTTCAGATACCTCGGAGAGCGCTGTATCATCTCCGCCGGGCCATTCCCCTTCATGCAGAATCCTTGAACCGCATCTGTGGCCATGGACTGGTGTCAAGAACACGAAAAGCTTGCTATTGCACTCCTCTCATGGTCCACCAGGCCCAATTTTGCCAGAGCACATAAAATGCTCAGATCAACAAAGACTTCGAGCGGAACATCCATGGCTAAAGAGACCTAAACTTAGTGAAGGTCAAACGGATAGCATTTCAAGGCACTATTGAAAAACGAACTCGGGTAAAATGAGGCCTCTCAGCATCCGCCCGGACATTCCACTGAATGCAACCAAGGTGAGACTTGCTTGAAAGAGAGGCCAGTCTGTTCTCGTCAGAATCTGTGGGTTAGGAGGGCTACTGGTCCCACATCAAACGCCGTTTATAGGGCTGCACGAAGAGCCATATTCAGGTCTACGAAGCACTATTCTATGAGCACTACAAGATTGAAAACCCTTCTAGGACGAGAAACAAAAGGTGATGCGCCTTTACTCTAGCCATCACGGCGAGCCCATTCCCTTAAGATCGTGACCGGATGCTGCTATGACCGAAGTCTCATCTCGGAAAATGGTGCCGGACTCAACAAAGGTACTGCCTCGGTCAAAGGTTAGCCTGGCCTCTGACACACTCGACATATCTCCAGAAGGCCTGACAACAAGATCCTTCGAGATAAACTGTCTTGGCCTCAACAAAGAGATTGCTCCATACCTCGCTTACCTGACCAGTACTTACAACTCGGCAGTTCCGAGATATGAGGAGCCAGTCGTGGTTTGGATCAGAGCGTGAATAATGCCTCGACATCAACAAAGAGACAGACTGGTCCCGCTCAGGATGTCCTCACAAGGCCCGGTCACTTGGCGTGTACGAGCTGGCGATCACGATCACAATCCTGGCATTGAACGAGTCTTGAAAGCGGGTTCCGCAAGCAACAAAGAAAACATTCGCATGACACCATTCCTCTGCATGGCGATGAGTATGAGCACAAACATTGGTCACGCGACCATTTACTCTCGGTAAAATAAGTTATCGGATGCAGTTGTTGACTGTTGTGCCGTTTCTTGCTGATTCTCCCAGTCTTTGCCAGTATCTTTATTTTTCATTATAAAGACTTGTCTTTCATGACGACGACGAATGCAAAGAGAGGATCATTAACAATCGTATCTTATTCCTTTTTTATTTTTAACCCCCTTGTCACTCGTTTTTTATTTTTCCTCTTCCCCAATCCCCTTCCCAACCCCCTGCCCAATCAACACCAACTTCGCGAGCGGACATGAGATTTTCGCGCTATGCAGCCCAGGCTGGCTCTGGCTGGGGTTAGCCGGGGCCATTTCTGTCAAACGCAAAAACCTTGACGCGCCGTGATGACGGCCCCGTCTGCGAGCTTCCAGTGTGACCGTCACGAGACTACAGTGGTCTACCGTGGTTGTCTCGACGTACTGTCCGTCGCCCACCACGCTCACCATTGGGAACGGGTGGCACCATTGTGGTTCCCGCGGTGGCTCGACCACCGTTGGAGACTACCATCCAGTTGACCTCCACCATTCGCTCCGGATCGGTTACGTGACAAGCGACGGAGCCTGGTGAAATTGTCGTCACGTCTACCCAGACATGCACTGGCGGGGCACCTTGTGTTCCTACCACCATCATGCCGCCTGCGCGAACTGCGTCAAATCCCTTGCACTAACCCCACTGTTGTTGTGACGACTACTTCCTGCTACAACACCCTGTCCCTGGCTCTACCACTACCATTACGGAAGGGTGCTCTGTTCTTTCAGGGTCCTGCATTGCTACAACGCTGCTCCCCTCTCAGGGCTGCCGTACAATGCACGGCAACAGTCATCACAACTCCCACTCCAGGCGTCCCTGTCACTACCACTGTCACAGAGCATGCGCTACGACCGGCGTGTGTGTTCCCACCACGATCTATCCACCGCCGGACTGCACCGACTGCACGGAGACGATCGTGGTCCCCCCTGTCACAAATAAACCGAGGGCTGTGCTTCTACAGGTCCTTGCACGCTACGACTATCCCCCCTCATCAGGCTGCATTGAGTGTACGTACACTGTCATTTACGACGCCGGGCACAACATCGGGTGCGCCTTCTACACACGACCGTGACTGAGGGCTGCCCTTCTGGCCGAGGTTTCTTGTGTGGGGTACCACCATCCCTCCCTCACAAGCTGCACGGAATGTACCGTACACTGTTATTTACGACGCCGGAGACAACGCCAGTTCCCGCCTTTCACTACGACCGTGACTGAGGGCTGTCCTTCTGGTGAGGCCAGCTGTAGCCCTACGACCATTCCGCCTACTTCGGGGCTGCACACGTGCACAACTGTTATCACTGCCCCCACCACTAGGACGACAGTTACGGGAGGGCTGTCCTTCTGGTGAGGCCAGCTGTAGCCTACGACCATTCCGCCTACTTCGGGCTGCACAGCGTGCACCTACACTGTTATCACTGCCCCTCCCACCACTACGACAGTTACGGAGGGCTGTCCTTCTGGCGAGGCCAGCTGTAGCCCTACGACCATTCCACCTAGCTCTGGGATGTACGGAAGTGCACATACACTGTCATCACACCCCCTCCCACCACTGCCACCATTACGGAAGGCTGTCCCTCTGGCGAAGCCAGTTGTGTAGCGACCACTATTCCTCCTTCCTCGGGTTGTACGGAGTGCACGTACACCGTTATCACGCCTCCTCCTACGACCGCTACAATTACAGAGGGGTGCCCGTCGGGAGAGGCTAGCTGCGTTGCCACAACAATCCCACCTTCTTCGGGTTGCACAAAGTGCACGTACACCGTTATCACGCCTCCTCCTACGACCGCTACCAATTACAGAGGGGTGCCCGTCGGGAGAGGCCAGCTGCGTTGCCACAACTATCCCACCTTCTTCGGGTTGCACAGAGTGCACGTACACCGTTATTACTCCTCCTCCCGTCACGGTCACCATCACGGAAGGTTGCCCGTCAGGCGAAGCTAGCTGTGTTGCCACAACTATCCCGCCCTCAGGATGCGCAGACGCAACGTGCACGGAGATAGTGATCACGCCGCCGCCCACTCTTCTTCAACTTCGGCTTCGTCGTCATCGTCGCCGTCAAGCGTCAGTTCGTCGTCATCGTCGCCGTCAAGCGTCAGTTCGTCGTTCGTTATCGTCGTCATCAAAAGCTTCAGTTCGTCGTCATCGTCGCCGTCAAGCGTCAGTTCATCGTCATCGTCGTCATCAAGCGTCAGCTCCAACTTCGTCGTCTGCAGCACCAGCGTTTTCTTGCGATGCGGGCGGTTATCTCATTCCAACTGAACACGCTTTATCGCCTCGATCTTGAAACGGGAGTGATGACTACTGTTAACGAGGCCGGTCGGGGAATGAAGATGGTATCAACGCCATTGGCATACAACGTGTTGGACAAACTACATTTGGGGCGTCCAGGAGCTTTCCGTCGGCACGAATGGCAGCTGATTCGCATCGACTCTGATGGAAACGGCCTGGCCTTTGACCTCGTCCGTCCCCCGCGGCAGATGGGCTACCAGGCTGGTGATGTTGATCTTGACGGCCAGCTTGGCTCTGGTCTGCCGACAACTCGTGCTGCAGATTGACCTCGATCCGACGTCGGCACAACGTACCTCCAGCTGGTCGACAGCGGCACCTCGACACTTGCCGTTACAGGCATCGTGTCTGACTGGGTAGCGCTTGCAGACGACACCGAATATCTCTACTCCGTGCAGGAGATAAGTACCCACTAATTCGAGCCTTGTCCGCTGGAGCAAGACAACGCACGATTGCGTCGGTTGTGTCGATATTGGGCAAACGTGGACGGGCGACAGGTTTGGGGCGCACTTTATCCCGTTGGCGATCACTTCTACGGCTCTGAGAATAACGTCGGCGATATCTATTCATTCTATACGAATGGCAGCACGCCCACGTTTCGTCACAGAGGCCCGACGTCCGGTTCCAACGATGGTGCTCGTTGTGCTCTCGCACCCGCCCCTTGAGGAGTCGGTACGCAATCAGTATACCGTCCTGCAAGACACACTTGGCCACGCTGAGCAGTAGGCTTGGTTAGTGAGCCACGAAGGGGAAACAGCACTATGCAAGGGAAGTACTGAGAATAGGTGGGAGTATGCGCCATGTATCGCAGTGTCCATCTAATAATTAATATGCGATCCTGAAAACCAGAAAACAAGCCATTGCTTTGCCCTAACAAAGCAGCCGGGATTTGTGGTGTCACTTTGCGCACTGTTTTTACACATTAGTACTTTTCAATTGACAATGGCCTTTTCCAGGGTGAAATTTTTTTTGGCTGGTCACTCGTGATTTGTTTTCATCCCTTAAATTAAATGTTTAAGCTAATTCATATCATGTCTCGGAAATTTTTCCTTTTCGATAGTTTTTAGGGGTCTAGGGGTTTAGGGGTTTAGGGGTTCAGGCGGGTAGCGGGCCGGTGCCCGTACGTCTGACCAATGAGAGTTGCTCATTCTTAGAATATGGGAATCTTACAGCCAATCAGACCACGACCTTACCACGCCCATTCAGATTCTCCAGTTCTTTCCAGGCGTGGACACCTACGTCGTCCAATATCTCTCACGAAAAGACACGTGTACCTGAGGCGGTTGCAGGCTTGACGTTAGGGGGTAGAGGTTAGTTTTGATTAATAAGTGAGCCGCCTACATCCCCGCGAGATTACAGCTTGGAGAATTACTAGGAGGGAGGCACGAAGAGAAGCTGGCTGGCGCGCTAGTTCTGATTAGCGCGTCACTGGGGAAATCCTGGACAACAGCCAAAAAGCCGTCCTTCGTTCGCTTCGCTTCTCCATGAAAATTATGGGAATTTGTGATTTTGGGTCGCATAATTTAATTTAAAAAAAAAAAAACGTCACCCATTCATGTTAACCTGTTAGATATTCCTCTACCGCCCTCTAGTCATTGAAGGGAAGTGTGGGGCAACCAGAAGCGAGTAATACCACGGCGATTAAATCGAAAGAAAGGATTAACTGCGTGCCTTCAAATCATTCTATCAGTCGACCGCACATAAACAAGATATATATTAGATGCTTAGGAAGACTGTCAAACTGTTGTATTCAAAAGCACGGGTTCACAAAGAAAAAGACCAAGCATCCCGTTGA
Source organism: Sporothrix curviconia (assembly GCA_016097085.2). Lineage (NCBI taxonomy): Eukaryota > Fungi > Ascomycota > Sordariomycetes > Ophiostomatales > Ophiostomataceae > Sporothrix > Sporothrix curviconia. The sequence goes on along the minus strand of JADMNF010000097.1, from coordinate 109,824 downwards.
TCGTGTAAATTCACAATGTCAAGTCATCCTTTACGCACACCTGGACCTATCAAGAAAAATACCGGGGCGGCGAGAGCGTGCCAGCGTTTTACACCCTATGTCACGGCCGTGGGACGCCGGAAGCTGTATTTATCGAATATACGTATCGATATTGAGACGGGTAAGCACGTCAAGAGCAGATTAAAATGATATTTGTACCTCGGACGGGCACGTACGTTTATGCTGACGACATCGAGGCCATGGCGGAAGTCCGCATCAGCGAAGCGCGCCAATCCCTTTCTGCCTCACGCTATGCGCGGGTCCTTTTTTTACACACATCATTAACAGGCATAAGTTGTCTTACGAGTTTCCAGATGTTATCTCCACGTACCGTTAATGTGTTAAACAAAAGGAATAACAGATTAGGAGGATATCTCAACTGTTGAAATAAACGGCGCTGTCGCTACGACAATGTTGTTTTGTTGTTTATGTCAGAGGCAAGAACTCCCGGATAATTATCTTGACCACAGTAAAAGTTAGCGTTAGTTAATTGTCCTGTTTTGTTATTAAAACTAAAGTTCTACATTGTAGCTTTCTCATTATTTATTTAAAAAACTCGGTCCCGTCAAGACAATGCAGCAAAGGAAATACAAAATTGACAGCTCGTGATGGAGTTGACTCTATTGACAAAGAGATAAATATAACAGACGCTTGAATATCGAGGCAGATGGGGAAACAGTTGTCAAATACAGAAATGGTCGAGTCAGTAACAAGAAATGGGGCACGGCAACCCCACCACCCCCCTCCGCAGAACACAAATTTGTCAGCAATGTATCTCTGTGCAAACATCAGGACTCTTTCATATTGGGTGAGCTCCGGGGCAAGTCCAAGTCGAGCAGCCAAGGCAAGTGAAGCTGCTCCTCCTCGTCATCCTTGGTGGATGCATTGACAAACAGTGTATAAGTCCTGCTTCCAGAGTCGAGTTTCAGGCGGCCATCACATTCGCCGTGGATTGGCCGGCAGCCTTGCTTTTCAAAGTCGGCTAGGCGCTGTACTTTTGTCGTGAATGTTGCATCATCGTCAAATTTACCACGCTGAAAGCTTTGCAGCGTGTCCCAGCACGTCGACTGGCCGTGGTCAATCGCTGTAAAGTGCGACATTGTCTCGGCACCCGCCGTCTTTGTTGCATTCCGCCACGCCGCCAGCTTGGCGCCCCAGCTGGCGTGAACGTGCCCAAAGCAGTGCAGCTGGGGCCGTATTTTTGCCACCGACTGGAAGAGGCCGGGAATGCCGAGTCGCTGTTTCGCTGCCGTGCGGTCCAAAGATGCCCTCCGGCGGGCTGTGGGTGAGAACAATATCTGTGTTTTCAGCGATTAGAAAAATCGTGTCCATCTGTCGGCAAATACTGGAAGCCCCAGTCAGCCTCGGGTGAGGTAGTGTAGGGACTGGCGTACACAGTCAGGGAGGCTCCGTTGGCAAGGGGAAAGTTGGTGCGTGCCCTCGTCCAGAAGATGGATGTTGTGCGAGATGCGCACGTCCTCGAACATCTTGCGTGCCTCGCCGTCACGGCCGTATTCGCGGGCGACGAGCTCAGGTTCTGAGGCAAGGCCAGCCTCGGCGACTTTCGATGAAACGCTGGCAAATCGAGGGTGAAATCGTGGTTGCCGGCAATGACCAGACGTGAGCGGTGCACCAAATGCTTTGAGCATGTCGAGTGTAGTCAGGAACTCGGCAATTTTTAGACTCTTCCGTCAAATCGCCGCAGTGGAGTACCACGTCGGCGCTGGTCGGTGGTCGATAATCAGGCGGGAATCGCCCACCGTGCGTGTCCGAGAGGACAAGAAGCTTAGTTGGGACGGCTGCCATGGAATGTTGATTTTGCCGTATGTCTTGGCGCGGAGGCGAGTTCTGCTAAACGGTGTTCAGCGGCAGAGAGGTGTGGTTGTTGAGCTGTGAATGGTAGAGTATAATAAGGTACTTTTTGGCAGAATTTTGTATTTGGTTTTCGTGAGCAGAGCGTTCAGTGGACGAGGGAGGAAAGCAGTCATATTTATACACAATCGCATTGATTGAGAGGTGGACCTTAGTTGGAGGTGCCGAATTTCTTAGTCAGTTGATGGTAGTTGGTACTGTCAGCCGACAAGGATACTTGTATCTTGAGGCTGGTCTGTTTGTGGGGGGTGCCGCAGCATTTCGTCCCAATGGCTGGGGAAAAAATGGTCGGGAAGTACAAAACGAGAGGTAGACCACCCCAACGGGGCGATAAATGCAGAAGAAAAATAGAACCTCATAAGAACAGCTTGAAAAAGGGCAGCTAAAGAAGTAACAAATAAGAAGAACCCGAGTGTGTTGCTAGCAATGAGGCGAGTTCAATATTCACATCGTACAGATGAGTAAGAGTTCTGTTATTAGCTGGCAATGGCAGGGCTGAAAATGCGTCAGTGGCGTTCACATTATCACGTGACCAAAGACCCAATGAATGACGTAAGCTGCAAATCGCACAATGTACTCGTACCATGTAAACCTAATCAAGATTGCCGCTCTTTTTATATTTTAATTTACATTATCATCTTATAGAGCATGTTAATTGCCGAAGTGACCTTCGTGAGGGCTCAAATTCTCCCCCGTTTTGATGTTTCGCCATTGCCTACGTGGTTTGTGGAGGCGACGATCCCCTGGCAACCAAATGCTCTGGAGACGGGCGTTCGCAATGCACCTTCCCGTAGCCAACAATACTGCGAATTTGGTATTTACTAAAAAGTGACGGATAATTTCTATCTAATCGTCATCTTTTTTCATCCAGTCCTTTTCACGTGCAATTTTTATGTCTTTTTTATTCAGCATCAATTCCCGCAAGATTGTATGCATCATATGTTCATGAATCACTTATTACACTACCGGCCCACCATTAACAAGATGATTTATTAGATACCCCAAGCACAAACTTCCGTGCCGTTGGCTCGTGCCCGGACCCTGACGCACTGGTGAAGTGTGCGGCCATGCCAACTCCCGTCCCCATCGCTACGCCCATGCGCGAGGCGCTGGTCGAGTGCTTCCAGGCACTCACCGCCTTGGTCCGACCAGAGATTCGGTGCCAGCTGGTGCTGGTCTGTGGTGCGGGCCCAGCGTGGCCCAGGGCCCACCATAGAAGACCGAGGACCTGGACGTTGCGGCGCCTCCCGAGCCCTTGCTCGAGATTTTTGAGGTGGTGATGGCCGGCGCGCCGGGATTTTCCATCGGCCCCGACGGCAGTATCACGATGGAGGCTTCCCTTGGTTTCGAGGTCAACATCGACCTCATCCAGCTCGGTGCCGGCAGCATTGGCTGCATCTACGAGTCCAAGCCGTATTTTGAGGGTCTCTGGCGTCCAAGGCTGACCTTTTGCGCCTACGGGCCGTGACTGTGGCGTGCCGTGCAGAGGATTGGCGACGTTCTCGACCTCAAGTGGTTGCTGGCCGCAGTAATGCTCGAGGAACAGTTGCTTCCGCGTCTGGCAGAGGAGGACCTGGAAAGCGTTTGTCGAGGCCGGCGAGAGGGCATTGCCACCCGTTTGGCGTTTGGTGTTGGCGGCTGCACTGGGGGAAGAGAACCATAGAGGGTGAGCAGGCTTTTGCTTCTGTAGGCTTTTTGTAGATTTTTTTTGGTTTGTTTTTTAATTGCATGAATTTAGAGAGGCTGTTCCTCTGCTTTAAACCTTTAAAATATATCATAACACCAAGTACAAATTGAATTAAGCATAGTAGTTTGCAACCTTGAGGCCCTTGAAGACAAAGTCGGTGCCCTCACGCTTCTCAGGACCGTCTTGTGGTGCACATCCTTGACACGTGCCCGCACGTACTCGGTGCCCGTCACGACCGGCTCGTCCGAGTTTGCCTTGTCTTCCTCTGTCAGCAGCCCAGCCGCTCCAGAAGTGGAGAGGCACGGGCTTCATGGGCGTCGAGTCGCCGGGCCGGCTAAAATAGAGAAGGCCAAGCCGGGGGATGTGGATCTGGTCCTTGGGTGGCGTAACGACGCGGTGGACGGTGGACTTGATAAAGCCCTTGGTCAGGAACGTCAGAGTGTCGGCGGCGTTGCAGGTGATGCCGCCGTCGACCGCCCGGACGTACTTCCAGGCGCCCTCGGGGGTGCGGATCTGCAGGCCAGCGACGTGCTGCGAGAAGAGCAACGTGAGGCTGCCAAAGTCGGTGTGTCCGCCCTTGGAGTAGGCCTGGCACGGTCCCACTCGTCCTGGGTGCGGAACGTTGTAAATCATGTAGCGGAGGTGGTCGTCCGACTTCTGGTCGTAGGCGTGTGCGTCGGCGAGGTAGTTCTCGTCGGGCAGCTCGAGGACAATGGCAATGAGAACAAACAGCTTACGGATCACCTTCTCCCAGACATCCCGGTGGAACGCGGCAATTTCGTCGTAGTTCTCCTGGACAACGGTGTGGCGGCCCACGCTGTCCCACTCGGGAATGGCCTTGGGGATGTTTGAGCTGGGAGTGTCAGTATGTAAAGGAAAGAGAAAGAGAAAAAGAGAAAATGAAAGATTGTGGCCTAAAAAAAGCAGGGGGAGTGGGCGTGAGTGTACCATCTCAATGTTCTCCTTGATACCCGTGTCGCCAATCCAGCGCGAGTTCTCGCGGTAGCCAAAGTACTCGCCGTCGGCAAAGTTGCAGGGGAACCGGCGCTTCTCCTCGAGCGGCTCCTTGAAAAGGTGTTGCCAATCGTGAACTGGCGCAGCACGCGCTCATCGTCGATTCCTGTGTTGACCACGGACCAGAAGCCCACGCGCGAGATGGCATCGTAACAGCTGCGCGGCCAGCTCCTGCTTGCCCCCAGGCTCGTCAAAGCGGCTGAGGTCGATCTTGGGCAGGTCGGCCCAATCCAGGTCCTCCTTGGTGATGGCCGGCCGGCTCCACGGCTTGATGAGGACGGTTTTGTCGGCGGCCGCCGTGGCCTCGGCCGGGGTGTCGATGGCACTGGGGGCCATCTTGTGTGTATGTGTGTGAATTGTGTGGATCGTGTGGGAGAGCTTCCAAAACAGAACGGAGTCGTACAACAAGAGACAACTGATAACGAGACCTTGTCGAGACGATCCTGGCAGGAAACAATGAAGAACTAAATAGAAAAACGGCGTGCTTGGCAATGTACCATTGGGAACAAAACGCGGTGCTAGCCCTTGAACTGATTGATACTGTCCGCATTATCTTCTTCGGGGCCCGGCTGCGGGAGGGTGCAGTTTGCCGTGTGGAGTGCCCGGGCCGGTGTTTAGTCGCGGTGATGGGATATTTGCGGGGCCGCCTAGCGCAGACGTGCTTTCACCCCCATTTATCGTCATATACAGCATCTTTGACGTGATGGCCAGTGTCTGCAAACCCTCGCGAAAAACAGCCAGAAAACCCTCCGAAGCAGGCCATTGGTGTTCTTCTCGGACCAAATAGAAGATGGCAGAGAACGGCGTCTGCTGCAGTTGATGGCGCCCAGTCGATGCGCTCGGAGGATTTGCAGCACCAGGGGCCAGCAGAAGCCTATTTTATACAATGCCCGACAGTCACGTTTTCGAACCAGCAGAATCCTGTCACCGGCGTAAAAGATGGTGTCAGTGATGTCGACACACCGTGGGTGCGGTGTGCTGCCCGATTAAGGACTGGAAAATACACGCCATCAGCCCTGCCACGACACCAAACTCACCCCAATGCAAGGCCTCCATAGGCGGCTCTCGATAGACGAGATCTTTTTGCTTTCTGATACGATGTGCCGATTCCGAAAGCATTCTCTTTTGTGGTCTTCTGTCTCCCGTCTTTCCTGTCTTGGAAAGAAAACGTCCATATCCCCTAAGTGCGCCACCCGCCGCTACGAACGGCAGTCATCTTCCGCCCGTGAACCCTGACGGGTCTTTAATTGTGTTACCCTGGCTATATGATCCCTCCTACTTGCAAATAAACAGCCGCGCGGAGGGTTTTCAAGATTGAATACTTAAAAGTCGACATAGATTGTCGAAAGACGTGATGTAGAATGAACACGGTCATTGCAAACGTGTATCTGCTGAAAATAACGAAAACAACAAAAGCAACGATCCTGTTGATGCCTATCATTGTTTTCTTGTCTGTGCAGTCGACCTACCTTGCCAACAGGGGCCGCTTATCCGGAAGGCCCATTGGTCCTCACGGGAATAAATATGCCAGTTGCATCCACTTTTGTGTGCCATATGGAGTCTCAAGCACGCGAGACTCTAGTGCCACGACATGCAGAGCCCTCACCTTTGTCTGTAAAACAATGTCCACATCGACAAACAAGCGTAGCTGGCCTATCGTAGAAGTACAATATACAATGCATATAGTTCCACGAGGAACGGGGATGGTGATCATGGAGAGCAGAATTACCAAGTTTGTTATTCTGAGGAGGCCCCTTTCTTCACTTTCATTCAGCAGCTGTCTTCTTCTCAACTCGTCAACTTTGCTCTGTTTTTCGCCAACGTGCCCATCATCCGCAATGGCGTCCCACGATGCAGAGAAACTAGACCCTGTTGTCGCGGCACAGCCCGTCTTGGCGACCTCGGCGTCTTCCTCCGACGGCGATCCGGGCAAGGCCGAGCTCGGAACTGTGCGCCTGAATGATGACCAGTTCACACCGGTTGTCGACGTCGACCTGGCTTTCCACAAGAAAGCCATTCGCAAAGTCGACTACTGGCTTGTTGGCTTCTACTCGGCCGTCTACATCTTCCGTGTCATTGATTCGGGCAACTACTCAAATGCCGCCATCATCAACCTCGAGGCCGGCACTGGAATCAAGGCGCAGCTCAACCTCAACGCGTCCCAGTGGCCTGGACTCTGTCCATCTTTTCCTACAGCTACCTGGTCTTTGAGCCGTCCAACACGCTGCTGCTCAAAATCTTCCGTCCATCACGGTGGATGTTCTGTCTCATCTTCTTCTGGGGCGCGGCCGCCTGTTCGTCGGCGGCGGCACAGAATTTTGCGGGCATGATGGGTGCGCGGTTTGCCATTTGGCGCGGCCGAGGCGGGTTTCTATCCGGCGGTGCTGTACCACATGGCCTTTTGGTACAAGCCGGCGGAACTGCCGAACCGAATTGCGCTGTTTTACTCCGTGGGCCAGCTGTCGAGTGCCCTGTCGGGTCTGTTGGCCTACGCCGTCAGCTTCATGGTAAGCAATTCTCATTTCCAGAGAAGGAACAATCCAATGTACTAACTCGCATCGAAGGACGGATTGCAGGGCATCTCCGGGTGGCGTTGGCTCTTCATTATCGAGGGCCTGCCCGCTCTTGTCTTGGCATTCGTTGCCCTCTTTTGGCTGCCCGACTACCCGGATACGGCCAAGTTCTTGACCGAAGAGGAACGGGCTTATCTTACGGGCCGGTGGGCAAGCGTGCGCCGACGAGCTGGGGTAAGAACTGGGACTGGTCGGCCGTCAAGAAGCTGCTCATGGATCCGACGTTTTGGACGTTCAATGTCTACTGGATTGGCCACGGCATTGGCGGCTTTGGTATCGGCTATGCCCTGCCCACGGTCATTTACGAGCTTGGCTTTACGTCGACGGCCAACTCGCAGCTGATGAATATCCCGCCCTACGTCGCGACCTTTCTCTTCTCAATGGACTCGGCTATCTGCTCCAGCGGAACATCATCCGGCCCTGGACTACGGCTGTAGGAAGTATGCCTTCCCTCCTTCCCTCCGTCCGCTCTCCATTTCCCCCCTATTGCTCGTCATCCCTTGCTAACAGCACAGTCGCCGTCACTATCATCGTCTGCTACATTGTCTTGTTCACCGTCTCCAACTCGGTCGTCAAGTACGTCTTCTTGATCATCGCCGTGTCGTGCGCCGGCTCCGCCTATCCCGTTATCTGGCCGGAGCGGATGCGCGCTCTCGAGGGCACCGTCTCGTCGGGCGTGGGCATCGGCTTCACCAATGCCATGGCACAGTTCAGCGGCATTGCCGGCCCGCGCATCTACAGCACCGTATTTGGGCCGTCATACCACGTGTCCTATGGTATCTGCCTCGTCTTCTTGGTCGTCGACATCACTGCTCTCCTGCTGTCGTGGTTCCTCGTCCAGCGCAAGGACAAGCGGGTTGCTGCGCTGGTGGACGAGTAGGTGATGGATGTGGAAAATGAACGAGAAGAGAGAGCAGAGAACAATGATAAATAGAGTCATAGTAGCCAGGCAGTTGCCCAAATAAAGGACCTATTTCTTCCGCGCTATTTTTTGTGTACAGTTCTGTTTTTTTAAATCAGTCCGCGGGTGCTCCAGACGCGTCATGCCTTCGTGTGAGAGGACATGCTGGACTCCACTGGAGAGTCTATTTTAGATTATGTGGTGTTTTGGGGCTCCACTTGTAGTGTCAGCTGGGTAAGTATGGGGTAAAGCGGACCCCGTTTATTCGTGTGAACGATCTTGGCTTCAATCTACGGAGTATCTCGAAGACGTTGTATCTGCTTCATTGATCTGGCCAATGACAGCAATACTTCTGATACTTGGGATAATGAAGAGAAAAAAAAGACAAAGTAAAAAAATGATAAAAGTAAAGAACAAGATAAAACGAGAAAAGCAATCCTTAGGTCATTCAAACATGAATAATCACCCTGTCTTCTTCACTGACCGACCTCGAGGTTCAAAAGAGGGGAAAGCGAGTGCGCCGGGTGCAATCACCCAGAGGATATTCCCGTAAATTAAAATACTCTCGCAAATCTCACCAGCTGCAGCTCGCCAATGCACCAACGACAGCGAACACTCAATTCGCTCAACACGGAACGGCCGGTCTGCGAGTTGTGCTTGGCCTCGAGGCCAATCAGCCAAGTCTAGGCCGTCCAAACTTCCTCTTGAAAAGATATGATTGTCCTTTTTAGTCAAATCTGTTTTTCCCCCTTTTTTCCCTTTCTTTTCCACTTTTTCATCATTCATTTTCATCCCTTCCCACCGAAGACTCTTTTCCTTCTCTCAATCCCTTGCTCAGAAATGAGACCCCCGCTTCTCGTTCCCCCGTCCGTTATCCCCCCAGCCCCCCTCCACATCGTGCAGCGGACGGGCTGGTAGTGTCCGCAGCAGGACACTAAGAACCAGACACACAAGAATGCGGGGACGATGTGCAGGCTAATGCGGGCTGATCGCTCCCCCGCCGGCAAAGCCGGGGTGCATACACAACACAACTGACTGCCCTCTGAACACTCTGTCCGTCAACGAATGGAAACAGCCAAACGACATGGCGTGAAAAAATGGCAAGAGATCAAGTAGAAAGTCCCCGCACGAATGGAGCAATTCTAGAGTGATTGGATCCGAGGCTTGGCCGTTTGCGTCCCCCAGGATTTTCTTCTGCATCCTTCTTAGGCAAGCCAAGCTCGACCAAGCCAAGCTCAACCAAGCTATAGCTCGGCGAGGTTTTTTACGAAATTGAATTACATAGTCACAGACAAGCCACCAACCAGCATTCTATCTGCAATTGTTAGCTGCGATCAAAGATCGTGTTATGTCTCGGGCGAGAGCATATAATATTTTGCATCAGAGGAGACATTTGAAAATATATTCTTTGCACGACTTGGAGAACTGCACAAGAGTCTGTCAAACACCACGGCAATTTGTTAATGTCCTGTATATTTGCAAGCTGTCAAACTGGGCAATCGGCCGAATACCAAGGTGCCCATAAAGCTCAAAGCCCATTTCCCCCCCCCCCTCTTCATCATTTGGTGTCCTCATTTATTATATTTTCCCCGCTGTCTGCAGCCCCTGAATTTTGCGGATCCGCAGACGGCTGCACGTACACACGTTATACATTGATATTTTGGTGCCAAGATTCGATGCTTTGCCAATGATTACAATATTCACAACAAACGCGAGGTCATCTGCCGCGCCCCTATTACTTGCCAGCCATTGCTACATTGCTGCGCCGTATATACCTTCACTACAGTAATCCTCTCGCCGACGGCTCAATGGTTCTCGAACACTGACGTGCATTGATCCTGCATCAAAAAGAGGGGAAGCTTGCTGGCCACGTTGGATCAATGGTCCATGTTCGTCCAAGAGTGCCATTTTGACGCATCACGAATCCACACATCCAGGATGAAACTCGGCCATCGTTCGGTGTCCGGCGTTCCACCACCATCTTTGTTGTCTTTTTCCAGTTCTTTTTTCATCTTCTTTGTGTCATTCCTTGTCCTATTCGGAACTAGGCAGCCGGCTGTGCATTCGTTTCCAGGTCTTGTGTGTGTGCCCTGTGCAACGCATGCCACGCACGCATGCACCTAGGTTGACAAACGTACCAACGATATCATCCGGCAGATATGCCGCTGTCGTTTGTGCTGTCATTCCGTCTCTCTTCCCCCGCAGTGTCACGTTACCCCGGACAGGTACTTTATTAGTCCACACTACCTCAGATCTAAGCGTCTAGACGCGCAAGCAGGGTTGTATCCAAGCCTTGTGGGCTACCTGCTCATTGTTTACTTTGTGCCCGGAAACTCAACATAGACATATGTCAGATGTACATACAGCCGACGAATACAGGCTCGATGCCGTTTGACGTGCAGGATACGAGTCATTTGACCAAGAAAACGAAAGCTGACAGGATATCTTAGTGCATGGAGCAGGCGGGCCGGTTGTTTCGGGGAAGACCAGAACAAGACCAAACATCAGAAGAGGAGACTATCAAAAGAGGAGATCAGAGAGGACAGACAAATTGTTCTTCCAAGTTTTCGGGGGAGGGAATCGTGTATAAATATATGGCTAGTCCTCGTACATTCCCAAGTCCTATCTCTCCTCTTTCCTCATCACCGAAGCAGGCTCTCCTAGCCTAGCCTGACCATCCACACACTTTCGTTCTGACTCACATCTCCTGAAAGAAGCCCGAAGGACAAGGTCATCATGAGTCTTCCCGACGAATATGACATCATTGTCTGCGGCGGCGGCAGCTGCGGCTGTGTCGTGGCCGGCCGGTAAGTTTTCGTTCTCGTCTTGTTTTCGGTCTGCCCAAAAATTATGTGCCCCTCGTCCGCGTCTAACACGCCCAGCCTCGCCAACCTCGACCACAACCTCAAGGTGCTGCTGATCGAGGCGGGCGAGAGCAACCTCAACAACCCGTGGGTGTTCCGCCCGGGCATCTACCCGCGCAACATGAAGCTGGACTCCAAGACGGCCTCTTTCTACGAGTCCCGCCCGTCCAAGTGGCTCGCCGGCCGCAAGGCAGTGGTGCCCTGTGCCCACATCCTAGGCGGCGGCTCGTCCATCAACTTTATGATGTACACGCGCGCCTCGGCGTCCGACTATGACGACTTCCAGGCCAAGGGCTGGACCACCGAGGAGCTGCTGCCGCTCATGCGCAAGCACGAGACGTACCAGCGGCCCTCGCACAACCGCGAGCCTGCACGGCTCTGACGGCCCCATCAAGGTGTCCTTTGGCAACCACACGTACCCCATCAAGGACGATTTCCTGCGGGCCTCCGAGTCCCAGGGCATCCCCACCGTTGACGACCTGCAGGACCTGACCACGGGCCACGGTGCCGAGCACTGGCTCAAGTGGATCAACCGTGACACGGGTCGCCGCAGCGACAGTGCCCACGCGTACATCCACGCCACGCGGGCCGTGCACTCGAACCTGTACCTGGCCACCAACACCAAGGTCGACAAGGTCATCCTTGACGACACGGGTCGGGCTGTCGCCGTCAAGACGGTGCCACCAAGTCGGTCAACCCAGACGGCGTGCAGCCGCGCATCTTCAAGGCGCGCAAGCAGGTTGTCGTGTCGGGCGGCACGCTGTCGTCGCCGCTGATCCTGCAGCGCTCTGGCATCGGCGACCCCGCGAAGCTCCAGGCAGCGGGCGTCAAGCCGCTAGTTAACCTGCCCGGCGTCGGCCTCAACTTCCAGGACCACTATCTGACGTTCTCGGTCTTCCGTGCCAAGCCGGAGACGGACAGCTTTGATGACTTTGTCCGCGGCGACCCCGAGGTCCAGCAGAGTAAGTCATACCATACTTGATCAAAGAACTGGCAACTGGAGGTGGTAAGATATACATATGAGAAAGCAAAAACAGCCGCTAACCCCCCTGCAGAGGTCTTCGATGAGTGGGAACCTCAAGGGCACGGGCCCGCTGGCCACCAACGGCATCGACGCGGGCGTCAAGATCCGGCCCACGCCCGAGGAGCTGCAGCAGATGGAGTCGTGGCCCGACGCCGCACTTCAAGGACGGCTGGAAGTCGTACTTTAAGAACAAGCCTGACAAGCCCGTGATGCACTACAGCGTGATTGCCGGCTGGTTCGGCGACCACATGCTGATGCCGCCCGGCAAGTTCTTCACCATGTTCCACTTTTTTGGAGTACCCCTTCTCGCGCGGCAGCACGCACATCACCAGTGCCGACCCCTACGCCGTGCCCGACTTTGACTGCGGCTTCATGAACGACGAGCGCGACATGGCGCCCATGGTCTGGGGCTACATCAAGTCGCGCGAGACGGCCCGCCGCATGGACGCCTACGCCGGCGAGGTCGAGGGCATGCACCCGTTCTTCGACTACGACTCGCCCGCGCGCGGCCCCACGACCTCGACCTGGCCACCACCAAGGCGTAATGCCCTGCCTGGCAACCTTAGCGCCGGCATCGGCCACGGCAGCTGGTCCAGCCCGCTGGCGCCCCGCGGACCGCCTGCCCAAGGCCAACATCCTGTCGTCCAACAAGGTGGACGTCCGCGAGGACCTGCCGTACAGCAAACGCGACATTGAGGCCGTCGAGGAGTGGGTCAAGCGCCACGTCGAGAGCACCTGGCACAGCCCTGGGCACGTGCTCCATGGCGCCCCGCGAGGGCAACAGCATTGTCAAGCACGGCGTGCTGGACGAGCGCCTGAAACGTGCACGGCGTCAAGGGTCTCAAGGTCGCGGACCTTTCCATCTGCCCCGACAATGTCGGCTGCAACACGTACTCGACGGCCCTGCTCATCGGCGAGAAGGCCGCAATGCTTGTCGCAGAGGATCTTGGCTACTCGGGTGAGGCCCTGGAGATGAAGGTGCCCACGTACTATGCTCCCGGCGAGTTGCGCCTGTCGTACCGTCTTTAGGTGGTGGTAGAAGACGTAAATGGAGGGGAATGGGGGAGGGGCGGGGGAATGAGAATGAGAAGGAGAATGAACCTAGCCTGAGATGAGATGCGGGTGAGGTGAGATGATTGTGTAAACCGCCTGTATTTAGCTCCGATGGTACGTATTCGCATTTGAATAAGATTGTGGGTGTTAAATATTATTTCGAAAAGTAAAAATGTGTTCCTCCTATTGTTGCCAGTTTTTTTTAATAATAAATAGTGCAAATTTTAAGACACGCATATACGTATCCTTTTTTTAAACTTCCAACTTCACAAAGCCTTTTACGCTGAGCAATTTACAGAATTCATATTTTTATCAGATCTACTCTTTGACGTATTCATCGCAGAGAAAGTAACGCAGCTAGAGGCGTAAAAACAAAAAAAAAAAAATGATAACAAGATTGAAAAACCAAACTGATACAGGACACCAAACACGTAATGTACAACAGAAAAACAAGAAACTCTTCCACTCCCATCCTCTTTTCTTCGATCGATTGACAGGCTAAGGTAGACAGGCTAAGGTATAAAACAAAAAAAAAAACGACGCATTGTGCACCCATAGTTGTGCTGAAGAAAAAAGATCCCATCAGTAATCGGACTCTGGATAGGATCCGCCTGACCCATCCGGATAGGGTCTGCCTGACCATCGGGTTCGAATTGGAGAGTCCGGCTCGAGTGTGACAAATTCGTAGTATTTGGGCGAGTCTTTGAAATCCTTCTCCCTCTGGGGTGGATTGGAGAAGCCTTTCTCCTCTTTGGCCCACCGAGTCGCGAGCCATCCATTAAAGGTGTGCCCATCCTGATACTGTCTGGGAATCCACATGCCAAATCGCGGCATCCACTCACACCAAAATCGATAGCGGGGGTTCGGTGGCAGGGGGGGATGAACGTAATCCCGATTTTGCAGTAGGGCGACTTGGTGACGTCCGCAATATTGAAGTCGATGATGAACACCGCGGGCAAGTTTGTCTCCCAGCCGGAGGCGGGCGACACGACGACATTCCGCGGGGCCCAATCGTTGTGCCTCACGCCGCAAGATTCGAGAGTGCAGAAGTTCTCCATGCCCCTGGCCAAGATCTCGAGCCGAAGAGCGGGCGGAATGCTTTTGACCGCCCTCTCATCGTACACAATCTTGTCAAGGCTGATGCCCGCAATCCACTCGATCAGAATCATGCACACCGGCCGGGTTGTGCTCGTCACGCCCGATGATTCCCTGAGCACCTCGGGGACGGGCAGGTCAAACGTCCACGATCCGTAGTACTTGGGAACAATCTTGCCGTCCACTTTGGCATCTCTCAGCACCTCGTATGCCGCAGCCTCACGGCTGTAGTCGTGGTCTGCCGTCCATGTGACGTCGTATTCCAGGTGGTTATAGTAGAAAGGATCGTAGATCTTGGCCACGCAGATGCGCTCTGGGTCTGCTTCCAGGTGGCAGCGCACGACCTGCGCGCCGCGGCCGTCCTTGCAGGCAAGCGCGTCGAGGATTTGCAGGCCATGGACGGTGGGATCAGGGTGAGGCGGTGATCCGTTTCTCGGGGGGGTTTGGAGGGCCCCAATCTGTCAACTTCATATGGCGTCGCACCTTCCAATCGTCGTCGAAACGCGCGGTTCTTCTCCTGTATAGCGCTTGCCGAAGGGAGGGGGAGGCAGATGGCGGCGAATGGACAGACAACAGCCTGGGCGATAGGGAAGCTCCGGCTTGTCGGGGTCGTCAAGGGGCTCCCAGGGCTGATTGAAAGTACGAATCTCCACCGACATTTTTTGGCAGATGTTGAGTATTTTGTGGCGGTTTGGTGAAAATCAGAACGAGAACGAGCATGAGCAAGGGAGTTGTAGGAGGAACAAGAGGTTAGTGGCAGGGCTAAATATGCGCGACTGAAGGAGCCAGCTTGGAGGGGCGACACTAGTGTAATCCCATGACCACGTGACCACCCGAGACGGCGGCACAGCACAAGCACAGCGCCCAGGCTACACCACCGGAAACGAGAAGAAGAGTGTTGGCAAAGAAAGTGCACTATTTCTTAATGGTGCTTGATTTCTTCTAGGAATTCTTCCACTCCTTTACCGCCCTGTTCACAGGCAGCGACGCTGGCTAGGAAGGTGCGACCGCCACCACGTTGGATCCTCCGTGTGTCACGGGATTCATTCAGGAGAGTCTGACATGAGAGAAACTGCTTATTTCTTCTGTACAGACTTGTAAGTCTCTTTGTCTGCAAGGATATCAAGTTCTCACCATCTTTCATCTATTCATCCTGTAAATTCAGCGGTTACGACCTACGTATGATGCGCCGCTGTTTCTAAGCGCCCGATTTCTGTAGCGGAACCCCACTACAGCAGGCTATCCGCTCTGTTAGAGCCCGTTTGCAGCGGTGCCAAGAGGCCCTGGCCTGGAAAGTGTCAGAAAGAAGCAGGGGTGTCAGGCAGATTAAAGGGCCTGAGGCCACCAAGGAAACCATGTGGGGTCAGAGACCCAAGCCTACCACCAGTTTTAGCATAGTTTTGGGGGTCAATGGCCTCTCGCACTTTCCCTCCTTCACTCAATCAAGCATACACATTCTGACAGAAAGTGGATCGAAAAGGCAGCAAATCGTCACTTGTCGGTTGGATTTTGCCCCGCCTGTCCCGTCGCAGAAATGAACGTTGGCACAAGCACCTTTTCCACCAGATTTCTGACCACTTTCTGTCTTTTCTGTCTGCCACAAATGTCAAATGTCAACGGCCCGGGAACTAGGGCGTTTCGCTAAGCGCTATGCTTCTCTAGGGCGAGGCCGGCGGCAACACATCCAAACTACACATTAGTAGTGTGTTGCACGTTTGGCCAAATGACACATGGCCTACTCCGTGGGTGTGTTCTGTGCAGCTATCCCCACACAGCGTAAGTGTATCATCAACTCCAGCCAGACCATTCCGTGTGAAACCATCCTGAGTAGGATCTGGATAACAATGTGCTAACGATTGGTGATCACGGACGCCCTACGTATTTCCATCTTCTATTTTAATTTAGCTGGGGCTAACCGCCCGGCTTAAACGCCCTTCATCCTTGGAGTGCCCCGTTCTGAGGCGATTCGCCTCATTTTATCGCACCTTTTTCTTTTTTTACCTTTCTCCGCTGCAGGGGAAGGTGCGGACCCAACAACCGCTTCTCTGACAACAGAATGAGTTGAGAGAAAATTGCTGTCAGATTGTATTCAGACCTTTCTCACAATTTTCTGAGAATTTGTTCAGACCTTCTTCAGACCACACACAGGCTATCCTCCTTCATTTCCAGAGAGGTCACTGCTCCTGTCCTACAGAGGATAAAGTGCTGCCTGTTTCCGCCCTTCTCGTCCTGGTTTTTGGTGATGTTCATTAATTCGTTCCTCAACCAGACTACTGCACCTCGTCTCAACAGCTCCGTCTTTTGCATTTGGTCTTCCTTTAGATCTCTTTTCTGCTCTTCTCCCTCTTCTATTTCCTTTTGATATCTCTTCTGCTCTTCTCCCTCTTCTATTTTCATATTGCTTTCTTTGCCACTTGCCTAGCCGGCCCCAAAACAAGTTCTTCATGGCTGCCACCAGCATCCTAGCCTCTTTCGACAGGGCTCTCCAAGAGGTTTCCATTCTTATGTCGAACCCGGAGCCTCGAGCTCATACATCGGGGCCGTCGACGCGTGACGCATCCGCACCGCGTGACTGTACTGAAGTTCCCCTTGAACACTGGAACCGGACAGCACAAACACGTTCCTCGATACCGCTCGGTCACGTCTCGACCGCATCGCAATGGCTACGTTTGAGCCAACCAGACGTCTTGTTACCGAAGGTGATGTTGTTGACGCAGCAACCGTGCACCTCACCAACTCGGTCGACATTGCTCTTGATGCGGTCCATCCTCATACAATCATCGCTTTCAACCAGCCGCATGGAGACAATGGTTCCCGTGCTGACAGGGCTTATGGCTTCCGCACAAGAGATGGCCACTTTGCCGTCATGGAATACAAAAGTGCGAATATCATACGACCACGTGAAATCAACAGTGCAATTTCCATTTCGTTAGGTCGAATACCGGTGAATGGGATACTACTTCATTTCCCGGAAACTCGGAGGTCCTTCTCAAACAAGCCGTCCATTATGCGAAAGCCTTTCACACCAGATACGTCTCTCTCTTCGACTACAACTCACTGGTGCTTCTCGTTTTAACAGACGCCGATATCGGGGACAGCGATACTTATGGGGACGGTGGTGACGACTGTCTGATAACCTTGGTTTCTGACAAGAGATACATGAGACGAGCTCTTCTTGGATTTCTCGAGGAAGCGTACCAAGTTCACAAGCAGGAAGCTGATGCAAAGAACAGTCGGCCAGTTGTCGGAAGAGGTGGCGCGGTCGCGATCCCAGGGGTGGCGGAAGTGGCAGCGGCTGGGATCCCAGGGGTGGCGGAGGTGGCGGCGGTCGGGATCTTAGGAGCGGCGGAGGTGGCGGTGGCGGCGGCGGCGGCTTCTTCCCTAGAGTCGATGCAAGGGAATCTCAGGGATCTCAGGGATCTCAGGGATCTCAGGGATCTCAGGGACCGCAGGGATCACAGGGGACGCTAGAGTGGTGCGATGATCAGGATGTGCTTCTCATTGTTTTGCAAGCCATTTTCATATAATGAGGCTGTGCTTGGGGTTCTCTAGCCGCGCATGGTTTGGGTTTCATGTTGTTTTTGTCTCTTTGCCAGTAATCCACGCCAGTTTTAGCAATTTTAGCAATATGTTTCTCTCCGTTGTTTGCTCCTCTCGGTTCCCAAAAATGGATCACTTCTCCACAGGCTTCATAAACCCCTCTAGGTCATTCTTTGTCGGCGCCGTGGCTTCCTCGCCGCATTTTTAACCCATAACAGCGTCTTGGGCTTCTGTGTCACCAGCAGGGGCGCTGCTGCAACGATCAACTATCATCTTCTTTTCTGTCGTATGCAATGGTATATAGCCGCACAGCATGAGAGCTTGACTTTGTGATAATAGCATGTGCATCCATAATTTTCACCGGCCTTGTTTTGGGTGTCCGTGAGAAAACGATCGTGGGACCATTGCCAAGGTCTATTCATACCATAGCTTTTCTCCATGGGTTCCGACTACGTGATACTTGAAAGAAACGATGTCGCTGAGACGGAAAGCCAGACAGGAACTTTTAGCACGGTGGTGTGATACAAAAAAAGGGAGATAAATACGATTCTTTACCAGACGAACAAGCCTGATAAGTTGTATGCAACGTGCATTTTCCATATATTAGCATCAGAGAGGGTAAAGCAAACAATCTGTTTGCTACATCTTCAGTATTTTGACTGAAACGTGTCGCGCCAGAAACCGAGGCGCGGGCATTGCTTCGACTGGGCTACGATATGTACGACATTGTGTGTTGTCCGATTTTGGCCGCTGTAGCGTGCTGCTTGTTAGACGGAGTAAACTAGCTACGCTCGCTGCGTTGTTCGGTTGGCACAAAAGCCCCAAAATGCCACCGGTTCAAGGCACGGGGAAGATGAAAGGGAACCAGTTCATCTTTTGGGGCGTCAACATTTTGCTGCTCTGAGGACCTGTAACTGGCACGTGCGCAAGAGCTGGGCCCTAGTCAGATATTCTCTCTATCCGTACAGTCGCATTGCAGGTGGAGCCGACAGACCCACAAAAGCAACAATGTCGTGCGGCTGAGCCTCAGCCTCGACAAACGAGGTTGGGCGACTTTTTTGGTTTGTGCCCGACTGCCAAAAGCGAGAACACCAGAGCTCCTTTTCCCTTCTAAAGAGCTTCTCCTCTTACACGCCGTTACCGACCACTCATCTCCCCTCACTGTCTCGACAATGGCTAGCGTCGCAAGCGACACTCTGGATGTGGACCACTTGCAACTCATCGTCGCCGCTGCACGCGGCGACCGGACACGGCTGGAGCAGATCTATGCCGGCAGGCCAGATTGGACGACACCTGTGGAACGCTCCGTGCTGCGTCAGGCGCTGCAGAAAGCTGCCACCAAGGGTGCCCTCGGGGTCGTGCACCGGCTCATCGCATGGGGCGCCGAGATGGAGCCGTTCTTGGCAAGCGAGGTCTCGCCGCTCTTCAAGGCCGTCGAGGGCCGGCACACGACGATGGTCATTGAGCTGCTAAGACAGGGTGCCAGACCCGACTGGCGCCGGCCACGCGACAAGCTCACGGCGCTCTTCCTCGCGTTTCTACACGGCCAGGAGATCATGGTCCGCGCCCTGCTCAGTGCAGGCGCGGACGCCAGCGCGCGTGACCACGAGGGGCGGACGCCGCTGCTGTACGCCGCCATGGAGAAGGCCAGCGTGTGGCATGCGCGGACGCTCCAGATGCTGCTCGACAAGGGGGCCGACATCAACGCGCACGACGACATCGGCCGCACAGCGCTGCACTGGGTGGCGGCGAATGGCAACATGGCGGCCGCAAAGTTGCTGCTGGATGGCGAGGTCAGACGGGCGGTGAACATGTCGGCGACAAACCCTCGGGGTATGACGGCACTGTATCTTGCCGCCGAGAAAGGCCGCGTGGACATGGTTCGCTATTTGCTCGAGAAGAATGCTGATGCGTGCGATGTTGGTGACGGCGGCTGGACGGCCCTCCACATTGCGGCGCGGAGCGGCTATGTGGACATTGCCCGCCAGCTCTTGGTCGCGGGCGCCGATGCCAATGCGCAGCTGCCCAACGGTATGGCGCCGCTGCACTGGGCCGCGATACATGGCCATGCGGACGTTGTCAAGCTCTTGCTGGAACACCCCGCGACGAAGATAGACGTCATGGATAATGCCAACCGAACGCCCTTGATTTGCGCGGCCGAGAAGCAGCATCTGGAAGTCATCAGTCTCTTGTCGCCAAATCAGGCCGTCCAAGATATGCTGTCAGACGCCGCGCGCCTCGCATGCAAGGGCTTCGAGGCGACGGTCGTGGATTTTGGCTCTTTTCGGCACGGCAAAAAGCGGCTCGTCCTCAAGCACTCGGTGTACAGCCTTCTCTACGGCTGGAATGCGGATGCGAATAAACCCACCGTCCCGCTATTGCCCAAAAACGTGAAATACAAACCCGACTTCAGGTGGATTCACCTGCCTGCGAACAACGTGAGTATTTGTGGCTCCGCCTCGGTATGCGTGGTCAAGAGGATAACTGACACTGATACTATCTAGATTGCTTGGGCTGAGGTAAGCTCCATAACCGTTCTCTCTCCGTTCTTTCACACTCCGCTCGTCAGCGCTGACGCGTCCACAGGCTCTTTTGCAGAAATGGTTTGCCGAAGGGGCTACCGCAATATCGAGACGTTCCAGGCCCTCAACGCATGCTTCGAACAGAAACAACATGGGCCATTGCCTCACGACCATGCCATGCGGCCGTTCTGTCAGCGCATCGTGCCTCCGCGGCCTGACGTGGCCGACCCAGGCAGGCGAGGCAGGCGAGGCAGGCCAGAAGCTCCAGGCCCGGGCCCGAACCCGGACTTAGAGCGCTTTGACCATCCGCCCGTAATCGTGATCGACAGTAGCGATGCTGCCGGGCAGCCCAAGGCGGAGGGGGCGATGGAGTGGCCCCGTGGCAAGCAACGGCTGCAAAAAGCACGCAGAAAAGTAGTTGAGCCACCAAGCATGCCGCGGCCGATGATACCACCGGAAAAGCGCCGCCTAGCCGCGCCAGCCGTCCCTGCGGCTCCGGGGAGCCTGGTTCTTTTCGTGAGTAGACGAGGTGGCGATTGTTGCATATTCGCTGGCGTATTGTTGTTAATGATGCTTGTTGTGCAATTAGATGCCGTTTCTTCACTACGAAACATACGGGCAGCATCGAAATATGCAGAACGCCATCGGGCTTGTCAGCAGCCGCAAACTTATGCCCGAGCCAAGAAGTTCACCAGATGTCCAACTTCTCAACGGCTATATGCACCGCGAGCGGCCCGTCCATGTTCGCAGAACGCTCGACCAGTACGTTTACTCGTCCATCGACACGTCCAAAAGGGACATGGATCAGTTGTCTTGCAGTACTGCAGGAAGCACAACCTCGAGAACAAGCTGCTGATGGTCAACCAGCTGTGGCTGTGGGTGCTTGGAAAAGGTGAGTTTCTCAAGAGATTCAAAAAAAGGAATAGGGTCTGCAACCTTTTCCAAGACACGGAAAACCAGAAGCTCACAATCCTCCAGATATCGTCATCACGTGCTTCGCAGAGCGCTGGGAGCAGCCAAAGCAGGACCCCTTGAATGTACTTAATGGTATCATTGAGGCCATTAATGTCGACCAAGGCATTGTGTCCGTCTACAATCTTGCAGCCATCATCTTCAGCCAGTGCTGCAATGCCTTTGACCGCGCCCGCGTCGACCAGGACTATGAGTTTCTGAGCATGTTCGAAAACTTTATCGGGTCGATCGTTGGCCGCCAGACCGTGCTCTTGCAAAACTTCAGCCTAGCGACCGAGCAGTCCAGGCGATGGCTCCACGACCGTCGCCTACGCCGCGAGACCGCGCGGTCGGGCCGCGCGCAGACCCCTCCGGGGGAGCAGGCCAACGACGACAACGTGCTCGACTCGCTGCTGGAGCTGGGTGACGAGTCGTCGATGCTCAACGAGATTAACGACATCCGCGACGAGCTCAACATCATTGAGGTCATCCTCGGCATGCAGACGGCTCTGCTCGAGACGCTCGAACGCCGCCGTGGCCGAGGAGCTGTACCAGGATGGTGAGGTTGTGGCTATGACCACACCCGCCCAAAACAGCCTCGCCGCGCAGCTCCAGCGCCAGTGGCAGGCGCTGCAGCGGCAGATCGTCACGCGCCAGCGCGACCTGCAGCGCATGGACCGGCGCGCCGAGAACGTCTACACGGGCCTGCGGTCGCTGCTCGAGCTCAAGCAGATGCAGTCCAACGCGCTCGAGGCCAAATTTGCGCGCGACCAGGCCGTCACTGCCTCCAAGCAGGGCCAGGCCATCCTCGTCTTCACCGTCGTCACCATCGTCTTTTTGCCCATGTCCTTCATGGCCACCCTCTTCACCATCAACATGGACGTCTGGAGCAACCCGCTGCCGCTGCCGTACGTCGCCAAGTACACCTTTGGCATCGGCCTCGGCATCTCCATCCCGCTCGTCATCATGGCGCTGACGGTGACCGACATTATCGCGGCCACAAGACGGTGCCTGGTCACAACCAAAAAGTTCCTCGTCGCCGCCTGTACACCAACATCCCTACAAAGGGAGCGCGCGAACTTGCTGGCCAGAAAGATGGCTAGGCGCACGCCCGCAGCAGCAGCAACAGCAGACAGCCCATCCCTAGAGGCAGCATGGCCAAACCCCGTCATACGCTCTCGAAGACCGTCTCCATACCCTAAAGAACCGATCGATGATGTACAACCTGTGGGACGGAAGGGAAGGCAGATAACACAGGGGCTCTTTGGAAGTGACCATTCCATCGCTTTAACAATAGGGAGAAGCAGGAATCGCGATCCGGAGCGTGGAAGGAGTCTTTCTTAACCGTGGAGTGGTGTAGTAACGATGAATACAGGAAAGGGGGGAAGTGGAAAACAGGAAAACAGACAGTTTATCAAAACAAGAGAAACGCTCAGCAGTCTATAAAAAACAGCACGTGTCGTGGGAAAAGAGCGCCCCACAGTATGATAATCGCAGCAATACTCACGGGAAAGGAGCGACCTATTCAAAATAAGAAAACACGATGGATAACGTCGCTACGCACACCTAACAAGGTGCGCCAAACAACCATACGCCACAGCCAGTGTCTTTACTTCGACACACCTGTGTCTGTATTGTCATCTCTGTGGGGATAAAGCTCGTTACCGCAAGGCAGAGCTGGAGCTTCTCGCCCGGCTGGGCTGCCGATGCCAAATGTTATTCGAGATACCAGGGCGTCGCAATGGCACGGTGAATGGCAAGCAGGCGCGGCGACGACGGATAATTTGTGTGCTTGCGTGTCACAAAAAGTTCCAGTTACAACGCGGTGCCTTTGGACAGTAACAGCTCTTTCACTGGCAGCCTGCACTTCCTCCTCCGATGTCCGACAGGCAGGAGACGGGGGCAGGTTTCATCGCATCACGGCTCTGGCAATGTTGGCAGTCACATGCTCGGTCATGTGTATTCACGTGACCTAACTCTGACCCAAAGGGCAACTATTAAAATTTGTGGAGGAAAATGCGATGATTCGCTAAATGTGACCAATGGTGTGGTCACATGACCACACCAGTAACAAAATTTTGAGTTTAGCTTCCGTCTTTTAGTACCCAACGCCCTAAAAGTGGGAAATAGCTGTAAGAGAGGCAATTATTAGGATGGGATAGGTTAATCTACAACACCCTACGCCGGACTCTGCACATCTGCCATTCTTTTCTCGTACATATGCTTTATCAATAATCTCCCGATATCCCTCCTCGCTTCTGGGCACAGACCACAGACCGCGTTCGTCTATCCCTTACAGAAAAAAAAAAAAAAGTCTGCACAGGGAACGACAGATAAGGCTAAAGCACAAGCCAATGAGAATCGCGCATGCAGTGTGATTGATGTGATGAAATAAGGTGTCCTTGCATTGGCTTTCCAAGCCACAAACACAGACTGACCGCATCTGCTAATTTTGTTTTCGTTCTCTTCACTTAGAATTCTCATACTCTACCTCTCTCTCTCACACACAGGCACGCGTTTTTCCTCAAAGGTCAACCATACCATGGCTCTCCAGCCCTACCTGACCCAGGCCGACATCAAGGCATCCATGTCCGACGAGGACAGCGACGACTCGGAGACCTACGAATATGACCCCGAGATCACTCTCCGCTCTATCGTGAAGAGCAAGACGATCAACTTCTCCATCAGTTCCACCTACACCAACTGGGCACCGCGCGAGGCTTCCGCGAGCTGGTCCAGAACTGGTATGTTTATGTCCTCCAAGTGTTTCATTGTAGAGACTGCTCTCTTCTCCGCTCCCCCCGTCTTGCCCTGTTGCTCAATACTCATTCGATAATGCTTCTCCAGGCGTGATGGCATCATTTCCTCCTTCGGCATGCAAGAGCGAGACTTCCGCGTCACCCGCCAAGAGCACACGTCCGACCGCAACACCGAGATTGTCTACAAGGCGGCCCGCGCCAACGATCCCTGGGCCAGGAGCAATGGCTTGGATACATCCGCTACAAGGGCCGCGACGGCGAGGGCACCATCGACATGGTCAACTGCAAGGCGATGCTGGAGCCGTGGCACCTCGACATGGGCGGCACCAGCAAGGCCCACGACGAGCAACAGGCCGGCACCCACGGCGAGGGCCTAAAGGTGGCGCTGCTCGTGTTAATGCGTGCCAGCGCAAACCACAGCATCCGCTGCCGCTCAGGCTACCGCATCCACTGCCGCTCAGGCGACAGCATCCGCAGCCGCTCAGGCGCGTTCAACTGGACGTTCAACTTCACCACGCGCGGCCGGCTCGTGGCCCGGTTGCACCGCATGACCGACGAGGCCGTAAGCTCGGGCCGTCAGCCAGGGCGAGCGGCTGGTCCATCGGACGCTATTGCCCCTAGTGGCAGAGCCCGACCGCGATGTTTCAGTTCGTCATTGGCGAGGCCCGCCGGGGCCGTGACGAGCACGGCTTGCCCACCAAGCGCAGCGGCATCAAGCAGGCGCAGTTCGAGGCGTGGACCAAGGCGGCGCTGTTTCTATACCACGACAATGCTGGCAATGGTGGCGGCGGCGGCAACGGCGCGCTCCTGCGACGCTGAGTGGTGACTTGATCCTGGCGCCGGCGCTCAGCGGCACCATCTATCTCAAGGGCCTGCTGCTGAGCGAGTCGACGCCGGCGCGGTCAGCTAGCATGACCAGCCTTCCGCTCCGGTACGGCTACAACTTTGTTTCGGGACGGACGAACCGTGACCGCATGTCGGTGGCCAGCGGTGGCGAGGAGGCCCGAGCCATCATGGCCATCTGGGATGAGGCAATGGATCACAATCAGGACTTCGTGGCGCGCATGAGTGACATGCTCAACAGCACCAACGAGCCGGCGTACGCCGACATTGCCGGGGCCAAGACGTACATGCCGAGACGCAGCGCGGTGGCGGCTGCTACACTACCTTCTCCACAGTGACCCACTGGATCCCAAGTGGTACTACACCGCCGAAGAGAAGAGCAAGAACCCCCGACTGATGCACGTCATCCAAAGCCTCGGCTGCACTGGCGTCCAGCTCACCGCGACGTACTGGTACATCTTGCGCAAGTACGACCTGGTCCACACGGCCGAAGACGAGGAGCTCCGCCGCTTCACGGCAGCCGCCGAAGCCACCATCCCGGACACCGCCTTTGCCACTTCGCTGCAGCGCCTCCTGCACGCGTGCTTCCGCGCCTGCCCACAGACGGACGGCATCAGCCTGCAGTTTTGTCGAGGCCCAGCAGCTGGACCTGCAGCTCTCGTACTCCGAGGACGAGTGTCTGTTCCGCATTAACGACCGCTGGCTGTCAGCCGAGGGCGCCCGGGCCGAGCTGGACCTCGTGGGCATGCAGTCCGGTGCCGACATCCTCTACCTCGCCGTCAAGAGCCTGTTTGCCGACGCGCTGGAGCAGCTACCCTCGAGCTGTTTACGGTCCAGGACGACGGTGAGCACAGCCAGACGCAGAGGACGCCGGAAGCGCTGGCGCAAGCTGGCGATCAGCCTGGCCGAGCAGCGGCTGCTCAACTACCTCATGGTCGAGAAAATGTCGGTCGAGCCGGTGCCCGGGCGCCCAGCTCTGCGTGTGACGTGGCCGGTGGATTCACACCGGGATGACGACACGGAGATCGAGATCCAGTGCCACCTGGCGTCCCGTTGCGGCCACCTCCGGGATGCGGTGCATACCAGAAAAGATGGTGTGTTGTTGCTGCTGTTTCAGGCCCTGCATTCTACACAATGACCTTGCTAACTTATTCTTTTGCCTTCGTCGTAGTGGCCAACATGCCCTGCCTTTCCGGAATGAGCAACGGTAGCACGAATAAAGACGCCAACGATGAAAATACCTCGTGCTGTTTCCACCCGCAACCCCGCCCGCAACGGGACCTACATAGAAGGCGCACTGAAGTACGGCGTAGAGTATTTCTTCTTGGTGTCCTTGGTGCCGACCGATCCGGGCGCCCTTGTTCACGTGTCTGGGAATCACCGCTGCAGTCTCCCGCCCGCGTCCTGCCTTCGGTGGCCGGCCGCAGCCCTGCCCAGTCCACATAGCTTTGCTTGACACCGCCGACACCGCCAACACTGCCAACAACGACGGCGACGACTACCCCATGCCCTTCTTGGAAAACTCGCTCTCGCCGCTGCCTACGGGTCACGGGAGTCCAGTCTCGTCGGCCGGTCGTCAGTCCCCTGCCCTCCAGTCACCCGACCGCCCATCTGCAAGCAACACTCTTTGTCCTGGCGCAGCCGGACTTGGAGGCGGACGTCGACCCATGTCGATATCGACGAGCTCCCACAGTCAGATTCTGTCGGCCCTCTCAAAAAATTCCAAGGGCTTGTTTTGTAAGAACTGCCCCAGGTTGCTCGAATTAGATGGCTCTCCTTTGTTTATCCAGACCCTAACTAACAATTCTGTTGCTGTTCTCGATACAGCTCTTGGCGAGCCACTTGGGCAAGTCAATATTGTCAACGTCGACCGCTGGCACCCGCTGCTGCTAGGAGGCCGTGCTGTCCCTGACGTAGTGGTTGCCACAATGAAGAAGGGCATTGTAAATGTCACATCGAAAGACAAGCCCGCAGCAACGCCGCCGACACTGAAGCGCCAGCGGACAGAAATCGTAGACGAGTGACAGGGAGACGAGGAGAATGGACAAAGTGCTGTTTGGTGGAAGGGATTGGCAAGCGTAATGTAGCCAAGCTCGGGCGGTTCTGATTTTAGTTTTTATTAGTTGTTGCGATCTATTTGCAAAAATACAAGACGCGTTCCCGTCGTGTGCAGCATTCAACCGCATCATGTCGTTGACCAAAAAAGATAATAAAATAAAACGCTGCAAGATAATCAGATGTGTCTAAAAGTCATGGTTTCTGGCCAGATTGCCACTTGCTGGGATATTTTGGCGGCGAAGGTGCGAGGCAGCAACCACCAAAACACAATCGAAGAAAGGCACGGCAACCTCGAATAAGAATTGTCATCTTGTTCACGTAAATCTATCGTAGGCAAGAAAGACACCGAGATGGCTATTGTTGAACTCACCCTTTGCTCGAAGCCACTCGGGAATCAAGGCTGTGAATGAGCATGGACCAAAGCGAGCCAACTTTGGAGCAAACTACCGAGTAATACAGCGCGGAGTCTTCCCCCTCCCGTACTCCGTACTCCGTAGATACTCCGAATTCACCTGTTTTGAGCTTCGCGTTTCTCCACATTTCCCTTCTCCTCACGGTACGGGTAAGGGTTCCCGTATGGCGACTTGCCCATAGGATGCCTAAGGTCTTGTTTACTCCACTTTCTCCACCATCCGCCGCCACCGGCCAGCGTCCCCGACTAGTGTTAACAATACCCGCGTAGCTGTTTCCCAGAACAGGCAGTTGTGTCAGTTGGGCCTTGTAAGGCAGGACGCAGACACTTTGTTATGAAGTGACTTCTGGCTTGCCACCAATTCGCATCAATACGCAATGTACCACTAAAAAGGTGGAAAGCTGTCGACTTTTCCCCCAAACTGCAACACCGCCGTGCCTTGTCGCCGTCCTCCTCTCTTCACCTGCCACAAAAATAGGCATTAACGACTCGGTATATCCCTTCGTTGGTAGTTTTGATTAGATTCGTAAGAAACCAACATAAGCTATGAGCTTGAGTATTGTCAGGGAAGAAGCAACCCGGACCAAGAACCTATATATTAGAGAATAAAAAACCCTGTAATCATTTTTCTACCATGAGATGGACACCGTTCTCCACAAGTCTCTACTTCATTGGATACATACTTCATTGGATACAGTAGCACTTTATCAACATACTATCAGCCAGACAAAACAACGCATTTATCACAAGCATCTCGACTGCTTGAGATACCGTAACCTGTTACAGTAGCTATCTTTCGAATTTTAATTAGGGACAACACCGGCTAGCCGTAGTACTTAGACATGCGAATGGCGATTGGTGCCCCTATTCGAGCTTGGTGCGGTTGCAGAAGCTTGTCACTAGCCTGGCAAATCCAGCGAGCCAGGCAGGTTGAAGTGTGAGAGTGCGGGCCCATCCTGCCCACTTTCTCCCCCAATCTCAAAGAAGAACCTCGTAGGCGTGGCGCCTTGGAAAAGCTTCGTTTCAGTAAGATACATCTGAGCGAGAGGCAGCTTGTGGTCGAGCACGCTGGCCCTGTCGAAATCATATTGAAAAGGGGACATTCGGGGTCGTGACTGTACTTGGGTCCGTATGTCACATTGTGCGGTGGTTAAGGTCACCCGGGGCGAGGCGTGGTCAACCTAAGCTACTATCCCCCTCCCACCCCCGACCTCCCCTCCTCTTAACGCTGTCCCATTATATGTGTGGCCCATATGTAAACTCTGTCACCGACACTGCGATATCCCGAAACTCCAAAAGCCAAAAATACACAAAACGGGAACACCGCCACATACAAATCAGACAATAAATACAGCCACAAAGCACTCTATATCAACACTTCCAGCTGCGGCTTTTGTTTATTTTCAGAAAGTGCTCGGGCTTGTGAAAAGCAGTAATGGCGTGGGACTCAGTCTTGGTTTCTGTGCCTGCTGTTATTCATATGTTTTTTGTCCCCATTGTTGACAGGCCAGCCTACCAACAAGCCCGCAGCTAATGCCAATGAACAGCATGAATTACCTGTAGTCGTGTTGTCTCCGTGCCCGTAAAAAGAAGGAAAACGGCCTGTTTTTGAGACGGAGAGAGGGAGCAGCTATGAGAAGAAGCCAATCCCAATGCAAAGGTATCCAGCAGAGATGGCATGGTGATCAAACCTGGGAATACCAGCACGAGGAAGCGCACTAAAGCATGGGGAAAGAGGAGACAGTGACGGGGCCACAGACAGAAAAGGAAAGCACCTGATCCACTTCTTATTAATGGACCAAGTAATCACTATCTTGTCCATCACTTCCATTATGGTGTCTCTCCATTTCGCTTGCTTGCAAAAACCCGACCCTCCGATCACCAATCATCCGTGTTCCCATATGGTTTGCACATGGGCTTAGTGTGGGTTTCTTGCGTGGCATGAGGGAGTGGAGGAAGACATATTCATCTCGTTCTTTATCGAGCCTTCGTGCAGAAAATAGATCAGCGCCACTCTTTTATTCGCACATCTTCCCCCGCACACGGACCTCGTTGCCAGCATTCTGTCAATGGTAGTGTGTTTTTTCGGAGAACGCAAAGATGAGCAGCCAGGTCCGAGGACGTAGATGCTAGTATTGAGAGTTGAAAAAAAAAAATGGCAGGATGGAGAGCGGAAAGGGAAACCTTTACCAAGACGGCGGTCCGGGCCCCAGACTCCGACTCCAGACTCTGCTAGACGACTCCCTTGCCCCCCACTATCTCCACTCTTTACATCTTCGTTCGAGGCCTGCCCCCATGCCATCCCCGGATCCCCTCTCGTCCTAATACTCCGATTCCATATTGTTCCCCTGGATAGCTGTCCTCTATTTAAACTGCCGTTGACTGTTTAAATACTGCGTCCTCGTCTTCCCATTCCTTCTTACTCCATGATCTCCTCTTCATCCGTCTCTTTCCCTCAGAGTCTATTCTTTCCTTTTATTTCTCTTTTTTCTTTTCATTTTACATAGAGGAAACCTCGACCGCCCTTTCTTCTTTCTCTTTTTTCTTTCCCCTCACTCTCCTATCTCCATATACCTACGACACTGAGATTGACTTTCCTTTCATAACCGCCAAGATGGAGGAGAAATACCAGGTTGAGATGGCCGAGCAGGCCGAGAACAGCAGTGGCAACGACATCAGAGAGCACTGCCGTTCCGACACAGGTTGCGGCCCCCGGCTTTCTGCCCAACGAAGCCCGCGACGAGGATGTCGTGACGCTCAAGACATGGATTGTCGTCGTTGTATGTCTATGGTTTTGCTATTGTCTGCCTTTGTTGGCACGCACAGATCCCGGTCCAACTAACAGCAACAGGTTCTTTCTTGCTCCTACGGTCTCTCTTTCTGGATGGTCACGTCGCTCGGGGCCGCCCAAACATTCATCGCTACGCAACTCGGCAAACGCGGCCAACGCGGCTTGGTGGACAACGGTCTACACCATGTGCACGGCCATCTCTTTCATGCTTTTCGGCGGCTACTCAGATCTCTTTGGTCGTCGCTGGTTCATTATCAGCGGCAACATCTCCGTCTTTGTTGGCTACATTGTCATTGGCTCCGCCAAGTCTACAGAGGCTATCATTGCTGGCTCAGCCCTGATTGGTGTCGGTGCCGGTCTCTGCCAGCTGGCGGCCTTTGCCCTGCCCGAGCTTCTGCCCAACCGCATCCGCCACATTGGTATCCTGATTGCCGACTCCAGCACCTGGGTTGCGGTCCTGTTCGGTCCCATTGTCGGCCGCTTCGCCGTTACGGAGGGTGCTGAGCGCTGGCGGTGGATGTTCTACACGCCCGCCATCCTTGTTGGCATCTCGTTTGGGCTGCTCATCTGGCTCTACCACCCGCCCACGCATCCCCGTGGTATCCCCTGGCACGAGGCCATTGGCCAGCTCGACTACCTTGGCGCCGCCCTGTTCATCGTCGGTGCATCGCTGGCCCTCACAGGCGTCATCTACACGACCATCATCCCGCCCTCGGACCCCATCGTCATTGGTCTGCTATCCAGCGGTTTCGGCGTCATTGTGATTTTTGCCCTGTGGGAGCACTTTGGAAACCTTAGGCAGCCCCTGGCACCCCCATGGGTGTTTGCCCAGGACAAGGGCCGCGAGTTCCTGTTCCCCTTCATCTCTGGCATGATTGTCAACATGTTCTTCTACTCGGTCAACATTGTCTACCCGACCATGATCAACGTCTTCTGGACCGACTCCACCTCGACCATCGGTTACCAGTGCGAGCTGACCCTGCCCCAGTCCTTGGGCCTCATCACGGGCTCCATGATCCTGTGGTTCTTTTGGCAACACCATTGGCCACTGGAAGTGGCAGTACACGGGCATCTTTGGCACCATGACCGTGTTTGGTGCTCTGCTCGCCCTCGCCAAGACAGACAACATGGCCATGATCATGGTCTTTACCTTTATTGCCCAGGGTGGCCTACGGCTGGGCGCAGACCCTGTCGATCATGTGGATCCAGTTTGGTGTGCCCCAGACCGAGCTGGGTATCTCGGGCGCCCTGGCTGGTGTGGCCCGCTGGACCGGCGGTGCCCTGTCATCGTCCATCTACCTGGCCATCCTGGCCAACGTGCAGGGCAAGCAGGCCAAGACGCTGATCCCCAACGCCGCCATTGCTGCCGGCGCCAGCCCGTCCATGGCGACGCAGCTCATCACGGCCATTGGTGCAGGCACAGCGGCCGACATCCCCGGCATCACACCAGACATCCTGGCGGCGGCCGGTGGTGCTTTCCAGCAGACGTACGTTGTCGGTCTGCGGACGGTGTGCCTGGTGTCTATTGCATTTGGTGTCATTGGCACGATCTGCTGCGCGCTATCCAACGATATTGGTCCCAAGATGACCAACAAGAGTGAGTACTCCCATTTGCTTTTATGGAGTAAACCATTACTGAATGCTTGCTAACCCCATACCAGTCGAGGTCTTCCTGGAGAACGATGTGCAGAAAGACAAGAACAGATACCATTAAACAATTGTAGCAGAGAGGACAACCGGTGTGGCTTTAGTCGCTGCCATTGTAAATGTCGGTTAAGAGGATACCCCAGGGACGTTTGTCGAACCGCCAGACACCGTGTTTGAGCTTTCCTGTTTGTTTTCGTCATATGATAGTGAATGAAATCTGATATCAAAGTCAGGTCGAAGTCAGATCCATCTCAAGTGATTTTCAAACTGTGCCATCACGTGCCGTGAACTACCATCTCGCCCTGGTCATAAACAGAAGTACGATCCGTGAATGGAAAGCAGTGACCGGGACAGCTTTGGGCTTGGGGTATGCGTTTGCCCTTGCGTCTCGTGATTAACGGCAGTTGTTCTCAGCGCTCGACCACGGCGTCCTGAAATCAAAATAGGCAGGAACCACCTGAATTGTCGAGCACCTTCCTTTGCTAGAGGCTGCCTGGGAAAAGCCAGTCTGCCTACAAAACACAAACATTGATGAATTGTCAAATTTTCACGCTCCCTTCCACCCTTTCTACTAACAAATCCTCTAAAACCGCTGACCACAAACAGGCATCCCATACTCAATCAACATCTTCCCGACAACATTCCTCCCTTACAATATCTCTTATCCCACGGCACATCCATCTCGATCACAAGATGACCCTCCTCCGTGTGGCTCGAGGTGCCGCGGCCCTTCGTCCGGCTTTCCAGCGAGGCGTTCTGCAGTCTGCTACAAAGAAGGCATTCTCCATTACCCCCCGCCGCTTCGTGGCGACCAAGGCCCGTCTCTCTGCTGAGACGCCAGCTGGGCCAGCTTCTCTATTCTCGCGCCATCATCTCGTCACCTTTCGCCCTCTGGCTGATGCATGATGGCACCGGCATCGTTCCGGAACTCGGCAATCTGACAACGTCGTCCGAGTGCATCACCAAGAACATTCACGGCCCGACACCCGAGGAGGTGGCGAAGATGCTCAGGCGAGGGTGCCTACTCCGTCTCGGTCGGCCATGTTGTCCCAAATGTCACACGGTACGATGGCGCCCAGCTCGCTGCCAACAGCCCCTGCGAGGACCGCTACACTCACGGCTCCATCATGATGCCGCCCGGTGACCGCTGGATGGCCTGGGGCATCTTTGACGGCTACTGCGGCCCGCAGATGGCAGAGGTGTTGAGCTATTTGGCAGTCACGACCATTCGGGAACGCTACAAAGACTCTCTTCCCGTGCAGTTCCCGCCTAATCCACACGGCGAGGTCGTCAACAGGTCCAAGGGCCCGGCATCTGCCACCCATGACAGCATTGTGGCAGATTGCCATGCAAAAGGCGTTCGTGGACCTCGACGCGCACTTTGTTAGGAATGCCGCTGCTCTTGCAACCGCCTATCGTCTGGCTGAGGACGGCAACTTTGAGCAGGTCGATAAAATATGCGCGGGCGCGCCATACGCGCAACAAATCAAGAGCGTGATGAACGCCTGGTCGGGCTCGTGTGCCCTCGTCTCCATGTATGACCCGACCAGAAACACCATTCACACTGTCAGCACCGGAAACTCCCGCGCTGTCCTGGCCGAAGCTCGTGCCCAATGAGGCCAGAACCGCGTCAGTCTGGCAGCCCTCGCCCCTATCATATGATTACTGTTGCCGCGACCCGCAGGAGGCAAGCGCGATTCAAGACATACACCCGGCGAAGAAGAAACGGTCGTTCCAGAACGGCCGAATGTTTGGCAGGACTGCCAGTCGCGCTTTCGGTGACCTGCGCTTGAAAACTGCCCCAGGCCATGCAGTGGACACTGTACCGCTGTTTTGGCGGCGAGCCTCAATTCGTCCAGCCCATCGAGGAGGCCAAAACACCGCCATACCTTGACGCCCAGCCCGGCTGTGTTAGCGTCAACCTCACAAAGAATGGCCCGTGCTTCATGATCATCGCCTCAGACGGCTTCTGGAGCGCATGTCAAACGAAGAAGCTGTTGATCTTGTCTCGTGTTGGATGCTCGCCGGCAACATTGCCGCGCAGCAGAACCACCCTGGTGAGCTCAAGAACATTGACATGAGCCGCTTCATTCACAAATATGAGTCCAACGCCGACAAAATGACTGCCGCAGTACCAGAAGATCCAATTATCGACATGAGGACACCCTACAGCGCCGAGCTGATGACAGTCCGGGACAGCAATGCTGCCGTGCACCTGATCCGAAACGCCCTGGGTGGCAGTGATGAGAAGCTTTTGGCAGCACGCCTAGCCTACCAGCCGCCGTATGCTCGTGCGTGGCGAGATGACATTACCGTGCAAGTTGTCTTTTTTAACTTGGATGGGGGTGCCTTCTTGAAACCTTGAGTTTTTTTTTCAGTGGAAGACAATGATGTCGTCGGTAAACAGTGGTCTGGCTGGCCTTATTTTTGTTCCTATTGGTAAACTTGATTGTTGGCTTGGGGTGTCGGGTTTGCAAGTCTTGGTTTCTTTATTGTCTTGATACGTTTCTATACCTGCAGTGATTTTCAGCTTTATAAATAATAAAAATGGTGTAATTTAACCGAGGAAAAGATTTTTTTTTTAAAAAAAATGGTGAAATTATGTTAAAAATCAAATATTTTGTAAATTAGCAGCCTTCGACAGAAAGAAAGCTTCTTCATGAGCGTCTTAAAAGTGTTGAAAGTTTCAGAATCTATTCTCTTGTGACTCAGAGCTCTGGCCTGTTTCCTTGTATCTAATTCAAAAAAGGTGAAAGACTAAATCATGCTGTGTAAAGCGGACGTAAAACAGAGCCTCGCAAGTTGATTGGCTGGCAATCCACCTTGTACTTCGTTTGCTCTACCATCACGTGACCATAACCACAAAACTTGCGAGCCTTATTTCGCTGGTGTTTTGGGCGTGAGAACCGAAGCAAAAGTAAAGGGAACCGAAGACTTCTTTTAGCAAAGCCGAAAACTCATACAAGATGCTTATCCTTCCTTTTCAAAGTGTCGAATGCAGCCTCAATTATGCGCTGGCAAAAGAGATTATCAAGGCCATCCGAGCAGCAAGTGGCAGG
Source organism: Sporothrix curviconia (assembly GCA_016097085.2). Lineage (NCBI taxonomy): Eukaryota > Fungi > Ascomycota > Sordariomycetes > Ophiostomatales > Ophiostomataceae > Sporothrix > Sporothrix curviconia. The sequence goes on along the minus strand of JADMNF010000097.1, from coordinate 75,120 downwards.
CAGTGCCACCCCATATTGGGGCTGTATGAAAAAGAGTATTTGGAGGTCAAGAAAAAGAGACCACAGAGCGAGAAAGCAAAGTCACTGTTTGATATATTAAGGCTTGTTGTGTAAGACATTGTGGCGAGGATTTGAAGGCAGAAAAAGCTTGCCCAGGACAGTGGAACGTGCTGTAATTAACAGGGGAGTGAGCGCTGAAAGCAACAGCATGTGCCTGGTAAAAATAGTGGACAAGTCCGGCCAATAGCGTACGAGCAAATAAAATTTTAACAGCCAATGCACAGATTTTACCGACCAGCAGTGATGACAGCCCCTACTAAGTCAGGATACAGACAGCCCCAAAACCTTGGAAATACCAGAGATTGACTGGCTGCAGCAGGTGCGCTGCTTTCGATAATTGAGCTTTTATTTGAAGAATTACCTGTCATTCCTTTCTGATTCCGCCCCGGCTCTCGTTCTTGCCCAGTTTGGGTTTGGGCGGCCTGCTTGCCTCGAGTGGCTTTTGCTTTTGCAATCGCCTTGTTTGTGTCGGTCGGTCCTTCTACAGCCGCACTGATATCGCGCCTTCCTCAAAAGACGAGGACGTGCATGTCTCCTTCCCAATAAAGCTCCTGCCGAATACGTCACGACGGTACTCGTAATACTCCGTATACACGGGGCGCAGCGAGCCTCGGCCCCTCTTCTCTTAGTCCAGCCCAGTTCAAGGAAAAACTCAGAAAAACAGCTGGCGCGGAGGATTGCGCACTGCGCCGGCACTGCAAATTCCGACGCGTGCTATTGCTCCGTACTTTAGCTCAATTGCGACCACGCCTTTTTTCGTTCCTTTCTTCCCGATCTTCCCCAGAACGCCGCGCCTTGGCGTACTTCCGACTGAGACCTCCTCCAGACAACACAGACAACAAGGGGGACGCCACCTGTGATTCCTTTTGGATTCTGCGGCCCGCTGGGGTTTCTTTTCGACACGCGACCTATCTCTTGCATCGACAACACCAGGACCCCTCTGCCCGCCATGGCTGCTCGCGGCAAACCCGTCGATCTGCGGGCCGAGGCCGTGCCCGAAGAAGCCGTGGAAGACAGCAGCAGCGACAGCGGTTCCAGCAATTCCGATGCCCCCGTCTACGAGCCTGTTACCACCGGCGCAGGTGCAAGGACAGCCGGCGGCAGCGGAAGCGGTTCTTCTGACCCTGGCGACGCAGAATCAACTGCCCCCCACAAAGCTCGACGCATGCCCACGGCGGCCACGACAGCCACGGCGGCCGACGACCTCGCGCCGCCCACCGAGGAAGAAGAGAAGGCCATGGCGCCGCCCACGAAGTCGTTGCGGGAGCGCATTGGCCTCGACAACACGACGCTGATTCTGATGTTCAAGTGGGTTTTCTGTCTGGCGCTTTGCCTACAACTTTTGCTTCGATAAACTGCCACTGACCACGCGCTGCACAGGGGCTCGATTCCACCGACGATTGGGGTGGCCATCTACCAGTCGACTCGCTTCTCCGAGACCTACAGCACCCTCGGCTACCTCGTGCCCATTGTCACCGTCATGTGCGTCGCCATCATGCCGCGGGCAAGTTCATCCAGACCCTCACCCTCAACGTGCTGTCCGTCAGCTTTGGCGCCGCCCTCGCCCTGCTCGTGCTCTACTCGGCGTGCAGGCGCGCAACCACACGTCGGGGCCCCTAACCGCCGAAGAACTCGCCACCTACAAGGCCACCGGCCGGCCACCGTACAACTCGAGCCAGTCGGCTGTCTGGCTGATCTTTTGCATCTGGCTCATCAACATGATCCGCGCCAAGCTGCCCACGATGAATCTGCCCTCGATTGTCTTTTCGATCCTCATCAACGTGTCCTGCACCACGGGCCCGCTCATGATCAATATGGCGCAGGCCATGACGCTGGTCAAGCAGATCTACACGGCCATGCTGACGGCCATGGCTATTGCTGCTGGCGTGTCGCTCCTCGTCTTCCCCATCTCGAGCCGCAAGATTCTCATGGCCCAGACCGCCGGCGCCATTGGCCTGCTGCGCAAGGCGGTCGTGCTGCAGGGCGCATACCTTCGTGGCCTCGAGCGCGAGGACATGTACGCGCTGGTGACGGTGGAGACGGCCGTGGGCGACCTGGGCCCGGCCAAGGAGGAAGAGCGCAAGCAAGAGAAGCTGCGGCAGAGGTTTTTCAAGGGCAAAAAGTTGTCTGCAACAGCAACGCCGCCGCCGCCTGTCACCAAGGAAGAGCAGGCCGCCCAGGCGCTGCGCACCACCATTACTGCCATGCGTGAGCTTGCCGGCAAGATGCAGCTGGAAGTGCGCTTTGCCAAGCGTGACGCCGCCTTTGGCAAGCTGACGGCGCACGATCTCGGCGAAATTGTGCGGCTAATTCGCAGCATTTTTGTGCCGGTGACGGGCATGAGCACCATCATGGACATTTTCCGGCGCACGGCTGAGCACCGCGGCTGGAACACGGCGGACGACGAGGAGAAGTCCGAGGAGGCGCTGGCCAAAGAAAAGGAGCGTCGCGTGTGGAACGAGGTTATGAAGCAGCTGCGCGAGCCGTTTGTGCTGCTTGCCGAGGCTATTGACGAGGGCCTTGAGCACGGCGGCATGCAGCTGGGCCTGCTGCCCAAATCAAAAGAGCAGAAGGCCAGAGATAAGGAGGCACGGAATGCGCGCAAGGCAGCCAAAGCAGCGGCCAAAGCAACGGCCAAGGCCAAGGTAAGTAGCGCCGAGCCTGCTACCGAAGAATCCACGCCCGAGAAAGCCGGCGGTGGCGCTGCTGCTTCTGCCAGCGCTGCTTCCGCCGATGCAGGCGGCTCGAACGCCAACGGTGCCAGTGGAAAGAGCAGCGAGGGGCCCAAAGACGATGCTGCTGCATCCCCCGACCTGTCGTCTTCCCCCAGTGGCGACAATGTCGACGTCGAAGCAGAGGCGGTGTGAAGAAGCCGGGTGACGAGGGCTTTGCAGAGATCATCAACGATAAGGTCAAGAAGTTCTACGGCATGCGCAGCGAGATTCTGCGCATCTGGGCCAAGGAGCGCGGTCTTTTGGACGGACCAGTATCGCCGGTCACAGCCAAGGAAGGCGCTGGCCTCGACCCTGTCTTCCTGGCCCGTGAGCAGCGCCAGTCTCAACTCTATGTCCTCCTCTACATGGAGCAGCTTGTACGTTGCCTTTCACCTCTCCCCCCTCCTCTCATCTTCTGTCTTTCATTTTGCTCCAACCCTACTAACATATGCAAGATGATTGCCACGGGCGAGGCTGTCCAGGACTTTGTCGAGTACGCCGACAAGAAGGTGTCCGACGGCACCATGGACAAGACCCGATTCCTCTTCCCGACGCTGCGCCGGATACGCAAGTGGGCCATCAGCGTGGTCAGCGACAAGGGCGGCACCGACGGCAATACGGAAGACGTGCTCAAGCCCAACTTTAACGTTGTGTTCATGGGCGACAGCTTCAACACCAAGAAAGACCCCGAGCACCTGCCAGCGGCCAACGCATGGCAACACTTTGGCAACGGCCTGCGCTTGGTCTCGCGGTTCCTGGGCTCCGAAGAGTCGGTCTTTGGCTTGCGCGTGGCCTGCGCGACGATGACAATCGCCATTGTGTGCTACCTGCGCGACACACAGCTATTTTTCCAGAGCAGCGGCTTGTGTGGGCCATGATTATCATTGCCATCGGCATGTCGCAGAGTGAGTCTCCATCCCATATTCCCGGCAATCCGTGGCGCTTTATGCTGACACGCCAACAGCCTCTGGCCAGTCCATCTTTGGCTTCTTCTGCCGCGTCGGTGGCAGTGCTATTGCCATGGTCAATTCCTTCATCATCTGGTACATTGTCGACGAAAAGACGCCCGGCATCATCGTGTTCCTGTGGCTCTTTATCTTTTGCGAGTACTACTTCTTCATCAAGTACCCGCGCTTCATTGCCGCCAGCATGATCACCATTGTCACACAAGTCTTGATCATCGGCTACGAGCTGCAGGTCCGCAAGATTGGCCTTGCCAAGGCTGAGTCGACGGGCCAGCGCTACTACCCGACCTACGAGCTGGCGCCCTACCGCCTGGCCACTGTCGCCGGCGGCAGTCTCGTCGCCTTTTTCTGGACCATCTTCCCCAAGCCCATGACAGACCGCGCGTGGCTGCGCCGCGACCTCAGCGCCACGCTTTATCTCCTGGCCAACTACTTTAGCGTCATCAACGAGACGTTCAAGTCCACGATGCACGGCACCGGCGGCAACCCGGACGTCCCCGGCACGCCTGCCCACCAGCTGTCCAAAGTGCGCCAGAAGCTGTTTAGCAAGCTCATGCTGCTGCTGCCGTCGCTGCAGATGCACCTTGATTGGCAAAAGTGGGAGCCCACGATCGGCGGCCAGTTCCCACGGGCAGCCTACGAGGACATTATTCTGCGCTCCGGCCGCATCCTCAACTACCTGACACTCATCTCGTACACGGTGACGTGGAAGCCGCGGCACGCACCCGGCCTTGTCGACGACGCCTGGATCAAGGCCTTGAGCGAACTCATCCGCAGCATCGGCCCACGCACTACACGATCCTGTCGACGCTGGTTCTGCTGTCCAACTCTATGCTGTCGGGCCAGTCGTTGCCACCGTACATTCCGCTGCCGCGGCCGTACGAACTAGCACGCCACCTGCTAAAAATCAAGCAGCGCACGCCACCGCCAGTCCGATCAACCAGTGTACGGGTGGGTACTAGCGGCAGCGACGGTGCCGCAGAACGAGCAGAAGCCGCCGCGGGCAGTGGTACTGCCACAGCCACCGCCACAACCACGGGCACAGCCGGCAACAAGCAGCAGCCGCCGCGGCGCCGCAACAGTGTCTGGGGCAAGCAGAGCTGGCGCCGGATGCGGGCAGCGCGGTTGTCAGCAGCGACGGCGGCGGCGGCATGTACGAGCGCCAAACGGAAGATGAGGTGATTGACGACGCAGGGGGCATCTTCCACCGCCGGCGCAGCACGGCTGCCAGCCGCGACCGCACGATCTGGCGCGAGGTGACGGACAACTCGGTCAACACGGCGACAGGCACGACGCTGCTGACGCGCATCACGACCAACATGGCAGCTAGCCTGACGGGCGGCAACCCCCTGGGTGCGCCGGCACAGCGGCGCTCGACGTGCTGGACGCGCGCAACATGGAGCAGCACGGCTTCACCGAGTTTTGCAGTGCTGCAGGTGTGTAGCACGCTGGTGTGTGACGACCTGGAGGGCATGATCCAGGCCGTGAGCGGGCTGGTGGGCGTTGTGGACTTTAGTTTCCGCATGGACGAGAGCAGCGAGACCCTGGGCGATGCGGATGACAATACCAAGGGCAAGGGAAGACGGAGTAAGGGGGGGAGGGGGAAGGGGGGAGACTACAGTGGGAGGTATCTAAAGGAGTTTTCGAATTTGGCAGGATTGTGTCAGGATTGGATATGAATGTGGCAGGAAGACTACCGTCTTGGATAGGGACTGCTGGAGTGCATAAATTGATACCAATTTGATTTTACTCGTTGGCGAAGGTATTGTCAAGATGACAGGAGCAGTGTGTTTATACAATGTACAGTGTTTGTATTGTGGGAATGCGCTAAGTACAGTTCATCTCTCGCCCCCTTCTCGTGCGTATGCGAGATGCAAACCCAGCTTTTTTTATACAAGTGAGGCGATCAGGTACCTCTCCCTGGCTCTCTGCTCTCTTAGTGCTGCTGGTTGGTCAGGTGGCGGCGCATGACAAAGTGCAGCACCAGGTACGAGACCAGGCCCGTCAGGCACAGGCCGCTGATGACGCCAAAGCCCATCAGGTACTTGGGCGCGTCCTGGCTGGGGAACAGGTAGGCGCCGTAGATCTGGGCCAGGTTGCCCATGGCGTTGACGAGGGCCAGCGCAATGGCCTTGACCTCGACGGGCATGTAGCTGAAGCTCGACGACGCGTACGATAGGGCCAGGCCGTTGGCGGACCACAGCGCCGAGGCCATGATGACGAGCAGCGCGTAGCGGCCGCGGAAGTTGTAGACGGCGCAGATGATGATGGAGCAGACCATGGCCACGCCCATCCAGCAGGCGAGCGTGACGGCGCGCCAGCGGGGGCTGCGGTCGGAGAAGAAGCCGGTGACAGCGTTGCAGACAAAAGCAGCGGCATAGATGGGGATGGTCATGTACTGGGCCATGTTGGCGGTGTAGCCGAGGCCGGCGACGAGGGTCGGGTAAAAGTAGGACAGCGTGGACGAGCCGACAATGGCCATGTAGCCCACGACAAAGACCCAGACGCGCCAGGTGCAGACGCACTGCTTGATGGCGCCCCAGTGGCTGAGGCCCGAGTTGTCCTCGGTGCGCGTCGCGTGGTCGTGCTGCAGGCGCACGACGGCCAGCTGGCGCTCGCTCTCGGAGAGCCACTTGGTGGTGGCCGGGAAGTCGGGCAGGATAAAGGACGCGATGACGGACCAGCCGGCCGTGGCTGTGCCCTCTACGATGAACAGCCAGCGCCAGCCGGCAATGCCGTGGGCGCCGTCGAGGCCCGAGGTGATGGCGCCGCCGAGCAGGCCGCCAAAGGCGCCGGACAGGATTGCGGCCGAGATGTAGACGGCGAAGCGCTTGCTCTGCTCGGCACGCTTGTACCACGAGGACAGCAGCATGAGCACGCCGGGGGCGAAGCCGGCCTCGAAGATGCCAATGGCGAAGCGGAAGCCGACGAGGCCCGGGTAATTGGGCACCCAGGCCATGCCAATGGTTGAGGCACCCCCAGAGGAACATGATGGCGGGCAGCATGATGCTGGGGCGGGTCTTAGCGAGGACCATGTTGAGGGGATCTCGAAGACGACATAGGACACGAAGAAGACGATGAGGGCGATGGAGTAGCGGCTGGAGTCGAGGTCGAGGTCGGTGGACATGCCAGCAATCTTGGCGTTGCCGATGCTGGGGACGAGGGGGTGATAAATAGGGGTGAATGAGAGACGGACAGAAAGGCAAGGAGAGGCGAGAAAGAGACTCACTTGGTTCGGTCCATGTAGGACAGCAGGTACATCAGCCAGATGCTGGGCAGCAGGTAAAGGTCGATCTTGCGCACAAGGCGCTTCTCCTCGTCGGTGTCGGGCACATAGCCGTTGGTGGCCATATTGTTGTGCTTCTGGTCGACAGAGGTGCGGTCGCCGTACTCGACCTCGGTGTGTCTCGTCCTTGTTCAGACCGGCCATGATGGTGATGATGACCGGGCGGCGAATAAAAGAAAAGGAGAAGAAAAGTAACGGGGTGCTACGAGTTATAAAAAAGGGAATAAGGAAAAAGAAAACCGCTGGAGAATGCCGAATGTCGAGATGAGACTGTTCTGGCCCTCATTCTTTCTGCATGGCACGAGGAACAGCCGGTTGTTATATAATGGCAAGATCGTGTGAGACTGCATCAGAGACACGAAAAGAAAACAGGGAAAAAAAGGTATAAAATAGAACAAAAAGAGAATAACATGCGGGATGCCCCAGAACGGCTCCGACGCGCCACCCAATCGCACAACCCCGGTCTGGGGTAACCTGCAATTGGACGACAGACACAAGAAGCACCATAAAGTATGGGGCGGGACATGTGAGAGGGGGGGAGGGTGGGTGTGGTCGTCGCCTCGGGGCTTCCTCTCCACACGCATCACGCATACTGGGGAAAGAGGGGACCGGTGATGGAGACGATGAGGGAACGAGAAAACAAGGATGTTGCCCTACGCACCGTGGGATAAATGAGAGGACGCCTGGCCTTTAGTTTCTTCTACGATTATCATTCCGACTAAGGAGCCCGTGCCGGTTGTCTTTTCATCTGCGTTGCCTTGTTGAGCGTAGTCTCGCAAGGCCACGCTACAGCGCGCGTCTCGGGGCACTTTACGTAGCACCTAGTCAAGGGCAAGTCAGCTGTCACGCAAACGAGCGCCAAGCTGCGCGGTGCGCAAAACGATCACACGCTACTGACGGGCAGTTGAATGGACCCAGCGCAAACAGGCAATAGGGCAACGGTGCGGTGAGGATCTCGTCTCGAGGCAACAGGCCAGGCCATGAAAAAAGGTGACGGTAACAGGTACGTTTCTGATGCGAATGTAGTTTAAATGAAATTTGAAGTTTGTATCGAGAGATCATCCCATAATCGTACACTCAAAACCTAATCAAAAGATGAGTTGCTTGTCACGTGATACTTGCTATGTAGATATAAAAACCTCAAGGCACCTGTGAACCTGGGGACCTTGAGGACCATAACAATTACTGGGACTAAATGTGGGCACCAGGTGGCTGCATAGATCCTCTTGCCTAGCAAACGCAACAACACGTATTGTGACTGTGCATGAGGCAACCTAATTTCTCAGGTAAAGTTGATATCTGGAGGGAGCGTAGACCGCTTAGTTTGCTGACCTCGTTCCAAAAATAAATACGCATCATATACAAAAACCGTATTTAAGGAAAGAAATATCATGTTTAAATATCAACAATACTGCCTGGGGTATCTACCTGGAGTATCGAACAAAATATACCCGTCCTTTCTTTTGTCAGATCTGTACAGAAACACGAGAGTGAAATGCTGCCGTTTGCGCCAGCACTCCACACCCGCAAAAACTGTTAAAACACGCCAAGAACTTTACGACGACTCATCAAGAGTGTACAAGAGCGTTCCCCAGCCCAGCTGGTCGTAGCCACCACTATTCGGTCCGTACCAGCCCGAGCCTGCCTCCACGCCGCCGGTCGTGTTGACTTCCATGTCGCGGAACTTCTTGATCCAAGTCACGTTCTGTCCCTTCAGAACACCGTAGTGGTTGTACAGCAGCTCCCAGTTAGGGCGGACGTCACCTCGGCTGTCATTGCTGATGCTGGGGAGTACCAATGGCCAGTGGTCGTAGGGGGTGTAGGGGACGTCGGAGAACATGTTGTAGCGCGCGACGTACTCAGAGCTACAGTTTCAAATCCAAGCAGTCCAGGTTAGCACAGGTCGACCATATTTATGAGCGGGAACGGGCAAATACGTACGCAGCAAGGATGGTGCTGTTTTCATAAGCAAACACATCGCTGCCCTGGTTGTAGGCGGTCTGGCCAATGACAGAAAGGAGCGCAATGACAAGTGTGTCGTGGCCCTGGTCGCGGCCGGATTCCTGGGTCTGGCCAAGCCACTCGTTGTCGTACCAGTGGAAGTAAGGAACGGCCTCGTTGATCTGGCCGTTGCCGGTGCCGTTGTAGAACCACTCGATGCCCTGGTTGTAGATGGTCGTGTTGTCCGTGAAAATGCCAATGGACATGGCGGCCGCGATGTTGGCGAGATCCCAGTTGGAGTAGACGCTGCTGGAGTACGACGCCCAGTTCTCGTGTGACACGAACCAGAAGTCGACAACATCATAGAAGACGGTGATCATCATATCCTGGAATCGCGTGAAGTTGGCGGCGGACCAGCCTTCGTAGCCACGCATCAGCTCACCCGCCTGGGAAAACTCGTAGCCGTAGATGCTGGCCGCCAGGTAGACATCGTTGTCGCCACCGAGCGCCACCAGCGTCTCCGACCAGGCGTCCATGACGCGGACGGCGGCATCGCCGTAGCTGCTGTCTGGGAGATGGAGTAGCAAATGGCCAGCACGTATGCGGCAGCGACGTCCTCGTAGAGCTGGGCGTAGTTTTCAGCATGGACGCCGTCCAAGCCGCGGTAGATGGTCGGGGCCGGCTGCGGCTCGTACGTAGGGCTGGCGTACCCGCTGTCGAGAATCTGATGCCAAGCCTGCGTCCAGGGCTGCTTTCCCGCCGCAATGTTCGCCCGAATCCGCTCAAAGTCAGCTGCGGTGTTCAGCAATCCGGGGTGCTGGAAAGTCGCCGGCGCGTACAGCTGGTCAACAGAAGCCAAGGAGGAAGTCTCGGATGAAATAAGCGGTACAGATGATGCAGACGGTGTAGACAAAGAGGACGAAGCGGACGAGGCTGACGAAGCCGACGAGGCCGACGAGGCCGACGAGGAAGCAACAGCGGTGGACAAATACAGACTGGACAAGGACGAGCTGGCCACGGATGACGGGACAGCGGTGCTCAGTGGCACGACAGTGCTCAATACAACTCCCGTATTGAGAGATACTCCGGTGCCAGGGCGGCAGCGGGAGCCAGTTCCATAGGGTACGGGGCTTCGGTACCGCTATGGCCAGCTTTAGGACGGTGGGCAATGTTGGCGTGGCCGTGACTGCCCACGGCATACCCAAAGGCAACGCCTGGGAAGAGGAAAATGGAAAGTTTCATGGTGATCAAGAGAGGATCAAATGGTGAGTGTACAGATAGACAATGAAATATACGGAGGGGAGAGAAGCGAAGAGAAGAGAAGAAAAAATTAAATATAAATATAAAATATACAGAATTGACCAGAACGAAGTAGATGAAATATAGACAGAGATAGAAATAAAAAAGAATGTATGAAAAGGAATGGCAGTTTGGACTAGGAAAAGATCAAAATGAGTGAATGGCAAACAAAGTTTGAAAAGAGTGAAGAAGAAAGGATGAAGAGAGGATGGGATGAGGATGAAAATCAAAAGAAACACAGCAGCGTGAGAGAGCAAGGACGTCGATTACATATATAAAAACGAATGCGGTAGTCAACGACAATGATCTCACAAAGATTTTTCTTACTATTGGTCGTATATTTCGTACCTTGAAGTCAAGAAACGGATGTTTTAGGTCCACATCTTCATCATGAGTCTCTTGCCGGTGGCATCTTCTTTCCCCCACTGCCAAGCCTTGCTCGTATCCCTGCACCCTGTAACCATTAATTTCCCGAATTATAACAGGATAGACCTTCTGCAGATAACATGGTTTTTGTGACTTTTTTGTTGGGAGGTGGAACCGCCGTTGCCTTCAGTGTTTCGGATGAAAATCCAAAGGCGGCTACGAGGTGGCTAGGAAATGGCAGGAGAGGGGTCCCTTGGTATCATTGCGTGGCGTGAGAAGAAAGAACAAGGTAGGTGCAGTTTTCGTCACGACAACCCATGCAACAAGCCTGTCGTTGTCCTTGTCGTACTCGTATCGTCAGCCTCGCCCAAGTACGACGTAAATCAAATGCAACTCTTCCATTTCGACGAGCAGGGACTGAGACCGGTCCCGTCGGTGAATTCCTCAGTTCGGATGAGGGATATTTCAGATGGCCAGGATTCTTTGAAAACATGCCAGGCCGGGAACAAAACTTGGTCGTGAATCACCTTTCAAGATAGGACTCGCTAGTGCCATCTACTGAGTATTACTTATCTTTGTTCCCCCTGACTAGCATACATTACATGTATGGAGCGGGCTGTCTGAGATTGAAGTTCGTGAGAATTCCCCCGAAGCTAAGATACATTCTCCCGGCGCTTCCCCTATTTCGCAGCAGAATCTGTCAAATCCGGCCTGCACGGACTCTAAATTTAGTGGGCTCATTCCCTAGCCAAACATTAACCACGTGGATAGGGGCAGAACTACGGCATGTGGAGCTGACTGTAGTTCTCATCCTGGTCCCATCCCCCTCATGATGCGAGAGTTTACGGAAGCAACGGGCGCATCCTGGCTCACGCTGGAATAGCCCAAGCTGCGGGTGCTGTTTTACCAGCCTGGTATTCCTTGCATCTCTGCATGGGTGTGGCCTTTCATGTCAAGGGTAAACCCTAGTAGTCCACGGGTCCGGGCCATGTGTCGGGCAAAGTGCCGGAACGCAGCTCTTTTGCGGTTACGAGCGTACCGAGCAAAAGAAAAAACAAAGACAAGAAGCATCACCGATGGTGACTGACGCATTCCAAGAGTTTCAAAAAGTCCAGGGATTCACATAGTCCCAGAGCACCTTTGAAAAGAGTATGTTAGAAAAGAGAAGTTGGTAGTAAAAAACTAGAATTTTTGGGCGAGAGTAGATGGAGAAGGGAAAGGGGGAAAAGAAATAAATCACTAGCTGCGTCATGACCTGAAACGCAACACGATAAACGGAAAGGTCGGCCATCATCTTCAATTACGGAGTACTCCATAAACTACGGCATTATCTTGCATCATCTACGACGCCGCTTCGTGGAGAAGCCATGGAGTCCGGAGGCGCCCTCCAGCCCGTGCCAACCCCAGATTGTATTCGGCCTCTCTCCAAGATAACTTCCTAAGACGAAATTGTTTTTAAAACAAAAGGGAAAAAAGGGGGACTGACACACAAAAATGAAGGTTAGCGAGCGTGACCATGGCCGAAAGCTGAAGAGACCAATTCAACGAGTTATCGTATTATTCTTGGCTCAGCCAAGGCAGAGGAAAAGAGACCGAAGAACGAAGAACGAGGGATAAACGAAGAAAAAAGAAGAAACCGGAATGGAAGAATGTGTTGCCGTGGCCCAGTGCAACACATATGCACATAATTTTGTGCAGCCTCGTGTCGCGGGCGTCACGTGTCGCCATTTTTCAACTCCGGGCGCATGCCCAGGCAAACCTTCTTGTCTTGTCTCCGTCTCCTCGACACCTCTCCGCATTCTTCGTACGCCACGCGTGCAGACGCCACACGAAGCACAAACGCACTGGCTCAACATCACCCCACCCTTCGACTGCCGAATGCACGCATTGGCTTCGTTCCATCTAATTTCCGAAGTGAGAGAACCACTGTTTTCTTTCCCGGCCGAGGACAACACGGAGTCCTCCCATTTTTTCCGCCAACGATGCCCTCGTTTCGTGGTTACTTTCAGGCCACCTAGCACAATACCATAGACATGCCTATGTGACTCTATAATAGGACCAATTATGCACTGATTCTGTCATTGCAGCCCACCACGGTGCCCCGTCCGTGGCCTCTTTCTCCTAGTAGTTGGGATGAGAGAAACGGCATGAAACGGGAACAGAAGTGGACCTTGACACTGGCAGCCTCGACGCGGCCAAACTGGGTGAGACGAGAGGATCTTCTCTCTTTTTTATCTTTTTTTCTCCTTTTTTTCTCGTTCTCTCTTTTTCTTCTCTTTTTCTTCTCTTTTTCTTCTCTTTTTTTCTCTCCTTCTTCTCTCGTATTGCTGTTTTAACCCTTCTTGTTCACGAGCTGTTACAGACCTCGGTTATAAAGTCGCCATCGTCTTCCACCGAGTCTCATCCGTTCTAAAAAAGAATAAATCGAAAAGAAAAAAAAAACCAAAAGAAGTGTGGAATGGCCTGTCTTTTGAGCGTCAGATATTTGAATCGAGATGTGTTGTATGTCTATATGTATAGCCCCCACCCCACCCCCTATCATGTTGTTGCCCCTTATAACGCATAGCGAAAGTACTTGTTCTGCTTGTCGGTGAGGTCTTGAACGCCAGCTTGCTCCGCTCCGTCTCGTCCATCTCCAGTGCCTCGCGCTTTCTTGTTCTCGCGGTACAGCACAAGGTACAGTGCAGCCGCGCTCAAGATTGTGATGGAATAGCTAGGAGATGACTGTCAGTGACTGGGAAACCGCCGCTGAAAAGGAAATGGAAAAGGGGTAAAGAGGGACAAAGAGACTCACCACCTAGAAGACCTCCCCAGAGCGCTGGGTAGTGCTGCTTCACCTCTGCGACCGGATCATCTGCGGACCGACAATGTTGCCCACGCAGTACGCGACAAACACCACGCCGGACATGAAGCTCTTTTTGGTGGCACCGGCCACGTTGGTCGACGCCAGCACCAGCGCCATGCTGACCACGGGCTGAAGAAGCCCATGAGCGAGTAGCCGACGACGGGCGCGGCCGCGTGGTTGGACCACCGCGACTTCCAGATAATGATAAAGGCCGCCATGGTGGGCAGACACGCGACCACGACGATGATCAGCCGAACGTTGCGCACAACGCATGCCCAGGTAGCCAGCACCCAGCATCGACAGCGCGCTGATCAGGCCCAGCGGGAACTGCAGGAGGAATGGCGTCGAGAGACGAGAAGCCAAAGGTCGTCACAATGAGCGGGCCAAAGCCCGTGACCGGCGCCGTTGACCGTGTAGCCCGAGGCCATGATCAGGGCAATCAGCCACACCTTGACGTCGAGCACGGCCTCCGGATCTGCGAGGGGCTTATCTGGCGCTGCCGCACGCCCGTCTGGCCGGCCCGCAGACGCTTCCACGGCCACGACCCGCTCGGCCGGCGTCAGCATTCCAGGCATCCACGGGCGAGCTGGGAATGACAAAGCCCAGCAGGCCAAAGGGAACGTGAGCGCGCCAGCGAAGATGTAAATGTACGCCACGGCCGCAGGCTGCCCGTCGTGATCTGCGCAAAGCCGTAGTTGAGCGCGCCGCCGATGATCACAAACCAGCCCGACGCCGTCCACCACCAGCTCTGACGCAGCGTCTGCTCCTCCTGCGTGTAGAACGAGCCCACGATGAGCAGAAACGACGTGGGCACAATCGACTCAAAGAAGCCCAGCACAAAGCGCTGCACGTACAGGCCCTGCCACGTGGTTGACGCCGCCGTGGCCTGCGCACACCACGGGCCCAGGCATCAATCATTGCCTGGGCCAGCACCCAGCGCGTGGGCGCGTGCTGCACGAGGTACGACATGGGGAACGAGCCGGCTAGCTGGCCAAAGTAGAACAGAGACGTGGCCCAGCTCAGGCGCGACGTGTCCTTGGCGCCGGTGACGGGATTGACGACGCGAGCTTGAAGGTCCGTGGTCATGCCAAAGAGCGCGGCCGAGCCGAGGATGGCCTTGTCCCAGTAGACGAGCCATAGCCGACGACGAGCGTGGCAGCAGGAAGCGGTCAATCTTGCGGAGAACACGCTTGGCGGCAGCGGGGTCGATAGGCCGGGCTTCTTCGGTTGAGGAGCTCTGTAGCGGACTCTTCTCCGGTCGGCTCGCGGTCAGATACAGGCCGGGGACGGGAACGAAGGGTGGGTGTAGGAACAGCGCTGTTGGCTTTTTCGGGGACCTCGGGCCGGAGGGAATCAGTGGTGTCGTGGGTAGTTGCCATCTTCCAATGGCAGGTGGGGAACGAGGAGACGAGCGATGTTTTATGGAGAATGTTACGGAGAAAGTTGTGGAAAACGACGAAAGAGAAAAAGGAAAAGGGCCTGAGTACGGGAAGTTTTATTTCTCTCTTGTCAATAATCAAATGAGGAAGCGGTCAATCTTGCGGAGAACACGCTTGGCGGCAGCGGGAAGGCGAACAATGCTTGAAATGCACAAAGTACAGACACAAATCTCAAATCTGCACGTGAATCCCACAAAAGCTCAACAAACGCCAAATAACGCAGGCGAAACCAAACGATGCCCGCAGAGGTTCGCAGCTGGCATAGCAATCATAAAATAAGCCCCACAGGGGCATCCCCGTCAGAACCCACTCTTTCTCCATGCTACGGTTGAAAAGAGCCTGGGAAAACCCAGTAGGAAAGACCAAAAATATGGGGATCAAATTTGGGTGGTGGAGGGGATAAAAACTCGCTGGAAACTACGTGCTCTGGCGCCGTTCGAGAACCGGAGCTTGGTGGCGGGCTCCAAAAAGCGTGGGTAAGAAAAAGGAGTGGGATTTGAAAGAGTTTTAAGGGAGCTTTTTGGGGGTTTTAAAAACCTTTTTCGGGGGCTTTTAAAAGCCTTTTGCGGGGTCTTTTAACGGGTGCGATTTTTGTAGTTTTCTGGGTGCCCTGGAGGGGCCCGCCGGTTTTGCGGATGAAAGTGGGGGCGTGCCCATACTGGCTCGACAGAAAAAGCCGGGTAAGCCTTGGTGCTACTTCCCGATTGAGGTTGAATAGTAAGTGACGTAGGTCCCAGAAAGGAAGGTCTTTAACAATTGGGGCCCTGGATGACATGGGACAAATTTAAGAAGAAAGTCATCTTCCACTCCCTTTGGGAAAGCAATCTGGGGACTTTGGAACGTAAAGTCTTTATGGGGTGAAATGCCCATTTTTACATTGCCTGTTCATTTGCTTGTTTTGTTTTGTTCGTTAGTTCGTTGTTTTTTCATCTTTAGATAATAAAATACAATTGTTTTATTCCTGTTTCGGGTAGCTAAATTTTATTTTTCATATTTTGGAATTTCGTTTTTTTTTCGGAAACCCAAAAAAGGGAAAAGTATGGCAAAGTTCAGGGAACTTAAAAGAGACGCATTTTTTCCCTTTATTTCCTGGGCTTGGGTCGTCATAAATGCTAAAGCATTCGCCTAATGATTTTGTTGTGTGCAAATAGGGTGTGTTTCCCTTTCTACAACACAAGTTGGGACGTCAAATGGTGGGTTTTCGGGAACTCAAATACTAAAATCACGGGCCCGTTCGGCGGAAATGTAGAGTGCGGAGAGAAGACGCAAGACTATAGCGAGTATTGTCTTTTGATCATAAAAAAAAGATAAAAAAATAATAAATTTTATGAAAGCATGTTTTTGGCCACCTGGGGGAAAACGGGTTTGAACCCTTTATATATCTACATGGAGGGTTTTGGGCACCGGGTAACGACCCGGCGGTGATCCCGGGCGGGCCGGAAAATCCGGGGTCTGGCTAAAAATATAAGCGGCCGGGCCACGCTGCACCACGCTACTCCGGAAGAATCCATTTAGCCACACGCGCCAGTTCGCAGCCTGTTGCGGAGTACGCGGGACTGGTGATTGCCGCGTATTTCGATGACTGGTTGAGGAGGCAGTCGTAATAAAGTGTTTTGCGTCTTTTTCGCCTTTAATTTGGACACGTTTTCGCTATTTCCCCGTGTTCTCGGGGGTGCGTAAATTGGAGCCAGCATCGGGCTTGGGTTATACAGGAACATCAGCCATCCGCCGGCGGCTTCCTCCCCGACGTTCTCATCTTATATTTTTATATCCCTTGTACATCCGTCATGTCTGAAACCTCTTAAAGGTGGCCATTATTGGCTTCTCGGGCCTCATTGGCAAGCGCCACACGGTACACGTCCTCGAGAACGCGTCCACGGAGTCGGGCCGTCATTGACCCGTCGCCTGGCGCGGCGGCCATCAAGACGACCTGGGGGTGCCGGGGCAACGCCATCTTTGGCCGATGTTGCGGAGATGCTCCAGTCGTCGTCGCCAGTGGGCAAGCCTGACTGTGCCATTGTCTGCACGCCGCCGCACACACACGTGCCCATCTCGACAACGCTGATCGAGGCCGGCGTTCATGTGCTGGTCGAGAAGCCCATCAGCGACACGATTGAGTCCGGCCGTACCCTCGTCGACCTCGCCAAGAAGAACAATGTCACCTCCTCGTCGGCCACCACCGCCGCTTCAACCCCTACATTGTGGCCTGCCAAGAAGGCCGTGTCGTCTGGCATGGTCGGCAACGTGCTGGCAGTCTCGGCCATCTGGGCCCTGTGCAAGCCGCCACCCTACTTTGACGCCGATCCGGCCCTGTCGTGGCGCAAGAGCCGGTCCCGCGGCGGCGGCGTTGTCTCTGAAACTTTGTGCACGAGGCCGACATTCTGCAGCACCTGCTGGGACGCATTGTGCGCGTGCACGCCGAGGAGGATCACAACCGCAGCGCAATATGGAGGCGCGCCAGGACGCCAGCCACGACATGGCGGAGGAGGGCGTGGCGCTGACGCTGCGCTTCGCGTCGGGCACGGTGGGCACATTATCCTGTCGGACGCGGCCGTCAGTCCGCACAGCTTTGAGATGGGCACGGGCGAGAACCGCACATCCCGCGCGTGCGGGCAGGCCACGACGGCCACGAGGCCGAGGGCGACGAGATTGACGTGTACCGCATCCTGGGCACGCACGGCACGCTGAGCGTGCCTGACCTGATCCTGACGTCGTACGGCGCGGGCAAGGAGCGCAGCTGGAATGAGAAGCTGCATCGGGAGAAGCAGGCCATTGACAAGGACCCGCGCGTGCCCTTTGAGCGGCAGCTGGACCACTTTATCCGGGTGGTGCGCGGCCAAGAGGAACCGAGCTGCACGGCCAGGCCGGTCTGGAGGCCCTGCAGGTATGCCAGGCGATTCTGGAGTCTATAGCCACCAAGAAGACGGTGGATATTGCAGAGTAGGAAAAAGAAACGCGGGGTGGAAAAGAGCCGGACTGTAACTTCACAACGATCGGTCTTTTAATGTTAATCATGAAAATACAAACGTACGCACAAAGCAAGAAGCAAGAAACAAAACTAAGAAACAAACCAAATGGTCGTATCACTCTCTCGGGCTGTCCTCGATCTTTGGGATCTTTTATTCATACGACTGTCCAATCATCTAAAGGCGCCCGTGCTGTTGGCGTAAGAATGAGCTTTCACAGCCCCAACAGCCTTTTGGAGCGTTGGATGGGGGTGGTGGCTCCAGGGCCTTTGATAATGTCGACGGGAGAGATTGTGTTCTGTCCGTGTCCGGCCTGTCTGTGGGCACATATTCTTCTCTAAACGCCACGAGGTGAACGCTAGCGATGATGTATCGATGTGTCGATGTTCATGGCGTGCGAGCGTGCGTAGCGATGCTGTTTTCGTGGGTAGCGTGGAAATGATTGCGGGTGTGCAGTGTTGAGAAGCATGGATCTACAAACATTCCTCGCTACTTGTCACGGCATGTTTGTTGATGCCTACAAAATTCAAGAAAAGGTGTTATGAGGCTCCTGCTTCGATCGGCAGTTCCCATGTTGGACAGTGGGCGCGTCGATCCTTCCTCAGTGATAACTGGCGGTTCTACTCCAAATGCGCTAGTAATTGTTCCCTTCTTCCCTTCTTTCCCTTTACCTTTTTAAATCATTGGAGCTTTTCATTAAATACATTGAGGAAGAACTGTGTTTATTCCGCCCGCGGACCATCTTTCTAGACCAAGTTTCTAAGTCATGTCTTTTTCTTCTTATCTTTTCTTCTATGTGCTTGTTGTGCAGATCTCTTATGGGGTGTTGGAGGGACTATTCAAAGGTTCCGCCTTCTTCTTTCAGCAATCGGATACTGTTATGGTGGTGTGGCGTGGTGACGCAACGCACTGAGCGCCAGGGCGTCAAGCTTAGGGTGCTGTTTGCGTGTGCAGGGCTGAGCCCAGATCCACCGAGAACGCGCGGCCTTGCACGCCATCCATCCTCACCAAAGAGAAGACTGGCGAACGGAAGACGAGGCCGTGAATCAAAAGAAATAGAATCCGGAAAAGCTCAAGAGTTTGAAAATATCTTGACCACAACGTCTGTCTTGTTTCCCAGTTTCTCATCTCCCGCCGTTTTGCTTGGCTTCCGATCAAAATCGATCTCGGCAGCCACACGCCAAGACGTGCCATTATTGATCGGGCGGCCCGCCCGCCAATCTCGGCACCACTAACACGGTAACATCCACTCTCGGCTCAGCTTCAAGAGCCAACCACAGCACCACTTCCACTTCTGGAAAAGAACAAATGCCATCGTCATGACAAAATACGCCTGGATGCGACAGAGATCGCCTGGTTTGCGGCGACGGTCAGCCGTTGTCCGCTGCATCATTGCAGCACTGCTGCTTGCTGCTATCGTCTTTCTGCATCATACCGAGATCAAGAGAGAAGCTGCACTTTCTGGTGGACTGGTCAACGTCAATGGTGGAGGGGCAGTACAACAAGCAAGCCCACAACCAGCAGAGTCGACACCACCGCAGCAGCCCTCGACACAAACCTCAAAAATCAACCAGTGATGCCTCCCCGGTGCTTCCAACGATGACACAAACACTCCACCCGGCAACACCACGGACAACAAACGCCGACAAGGGCAAGGCACTCCAGTCTACACTTCCGACACGGTGATGCACCTCCTCAAGACGTTTATGCCCTCGGGCATCGACCCGCCGTGGCCAACGGACCGTTTTGACAGCACGGCCTGGCACTGGGGCGAGCCCGAGCCGGTCAACGTCACTGACCTCTTGCAGTTGGACGAGTACGAGCTACAAAAAATGAAACGTGCCCATCAAGGGTTTCTCGGGCTGTCAGCAACCGGCTGCCGGAGTATGTGCCTCACCGTACGGGGTGGGCAAGAGAAAGAGGCTACAACACCCCGTCGGGGCATTGTCACGGTCGGTGGTGGCAAGTACTTTGTCATTCTGGCCGTATCTCTGCGATTCCTCCGACGCGCAGGTACGACACTGCCTGTGGAAGTGGTTTGTGACAGAGGACGAGTACGAGAAACAGTCTGTGAACAGGTCCTTCCGAAACTCGACGCCGTCTGCCGCGTGTACCCACAGATTAAGGGAAGCAGCAAAGACGGCTCTTCCCTGAAAATACAGGGCTTCCAGCTCAAGGCGTTTGCACTGCTCTTCTCAACGTTTGACGAGGTGCTCTTTTCTCGACGCAGACAACACAGCCATAAGAAATATCGGGCCGCTGTTTGAGTCTGCGCCGTTCCAGCAGACGGGGCTCGTGACATGGCCCGACTTTTGGCAGACCTCAGTCTCGCCACTCTTACTGACGAGATCTCGTCACCCGTGACACTGGCCTTGGAACCGCCAGCACCAAACCAGAAATCAAAATCAAAACTAGTCATGCCATCACGGCGCGCCCTCCACCGAGACTGGCCAGCTGCTCATCGACCAAACGCCGCCACTGGAAGACACTGCTGCTGGCCGTGTACTACAACTACTACGGCCCGGCGTTTCTACTACCGCCTCCTCAACCAGGGCGGTACCGGCATGGGCGACAAGGAGACGTTCATGACCGGCTGCTGCCACCCTTGGTCTGCCCGCCTATCAGGTGCACACGCCTGTCGAGCGTGTCGGCCACCGCTTCGAGAACAACTCGACCGGGTCGCGGTGATGATTCAGTATGATGCCGCTGACGATTGGGCCGTGACCGAGGCCCCAGGTGCGGGCAATGCGGAATCCGACAGTGCTGCGGCTGCCTCCCCAAAGAACGAGGACGAGTGGAAGCACAGTACCAGGGCCACGTGCGGCCCCTGTTTCTGCACCTCTCCGGCCTAAATGGGATCCCACAATTCTCTGGGCACATCAGCAAGTGGTCCGACATGACCATGGGCATTGACGGCAAGCCCGAGCCGGCATTCCACTATCCACCCGAGATGGCAGCTCAGATCCGCGGGACCGAAAGGATGCTCTGGGAGGAGGCGCGGTGGGTGGCGTGCCATCTCAACGGCAACAAGTCCGGCACTGGCACAACAACCAGCAGGCCGAGCGGGCTTGTGGCCGGCTAAACGACCACTTTGCACGCGTGCTCGACACAGACGTTGGGCGTGGCATGGGTCTGGGGCCAGAAGATGTGCTCTACCCAGCAATGACAGACGACGATACGTCATGAATAGCAAATAAACATGAAATTTTCTTGGTTACGTAAAATGCAAACTCGATTATGTAGACGAAATGTGACAAATCTCATCATGCCTCAAACTCATAAAACCATGCACCTGCATGCATCAAGAAACAAACTCCTTCTCTTTCCCATCACTTCTTGCAAGACACAATCTTGGACAGCTGTTTCCCTCCTTCCTACATGACCTTGCATGTCTCCTCCATTGTAGTCCGTTGACACCAAGTCGGCTTGCTGCGCGTCTGCTCCATGTTCCCCCAGTAAACGTGGTCCATGAAGTCGATCATGGGAGACTCAAGGTGCGCTGCCATCACAGACAGACACTCCTCGTCCTGCGTGTCCATGGCCAACTTGGCGAGGCCAATACGCTTTTGCTTCTTCCAGTGAGGGTCCAGTTCGTAGGCTCACATGTAGAACGGGTTGCGGGACTTCTTCAGCTTTTCCTCCGACCTGCTCAAAGAAAAACATGGGCTGGATGATGGCGTAGACATAGTTCACGCTGAAGAGGGGCGACCCGCCGCAGACATCGTTGACAAGATCAGCGCGGAAGGACGTGAGCATGTTGACGGGAGAAGGCACTCGAATGAACGACATGTTCCTCGTCGCCGAGCAGCTCCTTGAGCTCTCTCTCGAGGCCTTCCAACGTGAACCCGTACGCGTGCATTCTTCCGGGTGTAGTTGACACTGTTTCAGAAACTCTTTCCGAACCGTATCCTTCAATAATGATGCTGGTCCCTGGCCCTGCAACTTCCGAATCATCTCCGAATACCTCGCTTTCAGCGACACAAGGTCGACGTCCGTCTTGCCTTGAGCTTTTCAAGCGACGAAACAAAGTCTGTTTCCTCCAGGCACGTCCTGCCCGTTGGCAAATCGACAACCGTCTTGGTCTTGGAAAGTCGGAACATGCCCAGCAAGGACGGCAAGCGAACATCGGCATCGGGAATGCGGTCCGGGTTCCATTCGGCCATGCTGCATGCCATGAGGAGCGACTTTTTCTTGAAAAACTGGTTGTCATTGAGTGCAAGCAACGAGGCCTCGGTCATCTTGGGGCGCCGGCGTTCGTTTTGGGACTGACCCGTTCCACGGGAGCTTTGGAAAAGCCAGACGTCGGGGCCTTGCCTCGGTCGAAGAATTCCTCTGGAAACATGATTTGTAGTGTCGTGAAGAGACCGCCTGTCTGCTTTCCCAGGTACCCTTTCTGCACTAGCATGTTGCGAAGGTGAATGGCCAGCATGAGCTCGGCCACGCGGTCCATTGCGACCATGCTGAAGCGGTATGTCTCCACGAGAGCTTCAGAAAGGGCCAGAAGGGCTGTGAATTATGCATCAGTGGTGTGAAAGTTTACTGGTTTGCACATTCAATCACCGAGTCAGAATTGCGTTTTATCTGCATGCTCTCATGTACTGCTAAGATGACCGTTTTTATTTTATTTTGTCCGGATTTCGTCGTTCTTCAATACGATCCTGGACACGGTCGAGCACGCCGCAAGCAACGACCAACAGCAGCGACGAGGAGGTGTTCAGCGCAACGAGAATGGAAACGGACAACAACTGTTGCAGGCTCAAGAGAATGCAGAGACGTCATTGACCTCAATAATAGAGAAATGAAGAGCCATCGGCTTCTTCTCTCTACCGAGGTCAGCCATTTGGTTGTTATGAACGATTTCACTCCATTGTAGAGTTGGAGAGGGCCTTCCCTTTTTTGACTGTACTACAATTATAGCATTATGTCGTGTGTTCATTCCTTATGGGAGTTAAACTCAATGATCCTTAGGCAAGTGAATATTATTCCAGTAGCATTTATTCAAATCGGGCTTCTTAAAGTGGGTTTCGTAAAGACGCTGTCTGGGTTCAGCACTGGTCTCCGTCTGTGTGCCACAAATCGGGTTGTTTCCGTTGCCATAGCACATCATGCCGGCATAGTCGATAAAGTCATCTAGAGAAGGGAAAAGTGCGGTTAGCATAAACGTGGGAAAAAAGGAAAAGAAGAGAAAAGGGGCAGGTGACATACGCAAGTTGAGGTTAGCAGGACCGCCGGGGCAGTTCGCAGTACATCGTACGGTCCACAAGCATACAGTTGACGCAACCGTTGTCGCCAATCGAGTAGTTGCCGCTGGAGGAAGTTAGCCAAGTGAACAAAACAAAATGAGGTTAAAACAAATTCTGGGGTGGGAGCGGGGAAGGGAAAAGACAAACTTTTGCTGTAGACAATCTTGTTGTTCTGGTAGCCCAGGATAGTGTTGAGGTCGAGCTGGTCCAGACATAACTTTGGTCGTTTTACATAGAAGGAAACCTGGCATTTGGTGATGAGGAGGTTGCCGTTGGAATCGCCCAGGCACGCCTCCGGGCAATTCGGGTGGAAGGTGGTGTCGACAGCCAGGCGCCGGAGGCCATGGCCACGAGGCCGAGGGTGGTAGAGAGGGAGGGCATTGTAAATGAGGTGGAAGATGGAGGGTGAGGTCGTAGATAGGAAACCGGTGATGGTTTGGCATGAAAAGACAACAGATGTGATTTTTCTAAAACAAAAAAAAAAGAAGAAAGAACAAGAGGAAGAAGGGGAAGGTATAAGAGAGACCTTAGAAGATGAAAGAAAAGATAGATGAGCTTCAACTGCAAATATGAAAGCTGCACAAACTGTCTTTCAAACAAACATTTCTGTAGCCATGACGTCTGGACTTGGCGAGGGCCTGAGAGACAGTGGCAAAACGCAGACCATGTCATCTATGTCCCGGACAAAAGAAACCCATTTTCGATAAACAAAGGAAGTCAAAATGTCTGCATATGTCCAATTTTTGTAGCAAGGCTAGGCAACGAAAAGAAAGAATATAAAAGTTGCAAGCTGTCGTGATGGAAGGTCTCGTGATGTTTGACGATGAACAACCAAGGCACTTTAGGCCTCATCTGATACTTCCGCCACAATCGATGATCGCTACTTGCTGGGTTTCAGGAGAATTTATTTTTTGGACCAAAGGAGACAGCGTTCCTCCGTCTTGTTTCTTTCATGATGGGGGCTTTGTTGTTTTCGTTCCTTTGTTGCTGCCTTGCACGAAGGTGTTTCTTTTTTTTCTTTTCTTTTACAAATAAAGTTTTCTTACGGGCATGTAACATTTTATTGTCATTTTTTTTTTAAAAAAAAAAACACAACGGTTGCGATACTAAAATAGAATAAATTAAAAATGTGAATTTTAAGGTAAAAAAACCTTACAGGAGTCTAGAAATACGGAAAACAGGGAAACTGAAATCCCAATGTCGTCTGTATTGTTGGCTTTTCTCTCCATTGCGCCTGCCTTCAGTGGGCATGCCCTATTATTAGAGCGCACCGAAATTCAGGTACCCCAAAAGCGCTACACGTTCCACAGCCATTCACTGCCACCGCCTGGCCACTACAACAAACAAAGGCACACGACAAGTCGATACGAATGCGGCCGCATGTTGGTGAAAGTCAACGACGGAATACAAAGACGGTAACGCATGGAGTCGAAGACATGGTGAGGACCATGGTTGCATGGACCACAAAATGAGCCGTCGCCGACCGCCTCCCGCCGCGAGCTGAGGCTGTTCAGACAAACATCTCGACGCGACAATTTTCATGTCAACCAACGCATTGACGACCACAAGATCACGACTCTCCTGCCCTCCATTACTTTCCCCCATACGATGGCCAAAGACGAGCAGGTCGTCCTCCCGACGACGCCCATGCCCCGCGGCTACGTGTTTGTCCGCAAGGGCAACGTCTACATCACCGCGCACTGCCGCCGCGCCACGCACGCCGAGGGCCGTGTTGTCTACCTCGTGGTGCGAGATCTGGCTAAAAGCAAGACCGTTGTTGGCATCCGCTGCCCGCAGCACGTTGTCGCGCCGTGCGCGCTGCCGAGCAGGCCACGCGTACCGCTCGACATGCCGCGACAAACAGACGCGATGCCGCACAAGCCGAGGCGTTTCGTGCGGCCCTGCTTGCGCGCTACCCGGCCGTGCCCGCCGACACGGTGCCCCGGATCGTGCAGCACGCGATGCAGAAGCATGCGGGACGTGTGGCACGGACGGGCACGCTGGACTTGGCAGCACGGGTGCGGCTGGCGGTGCGGGCGCACATTCGGCACTGCTGGACAGACTACGAGGCGCTGCTGCGAGAAGGACGGGCGAGAACACGACAAGCACAATGAGCAAGGAAAAGAACGGCAAGGGCAAAAAGAAGAGGAGCAAAAAGCATGCAGGAAACGAAAACGAGAAGCTGCGGGCCGAGGCGCGGGCGCTGACGGTGGGCCGCGTGAATGCTATTGAGAAAGAATGGGCCAGAGGAGTGTCTTGTGTACCAGGCCTGGACAAGAAAAAGGCGGAAAAGGCAAAGAGAAAGCTAGGAGAGACGAGAGAGAAGGGGTTGACTAGGAAGACGACGCTGGACAAGACCAAGCAGCGGCAACGACAACGACACGCGCTCGACGTCAGCAAACAGAAGACTGCAGGCAGCAAGAAGGAGATGGCCATTGTGGTTGACAGCGACGACGGAGAGGACGAGGAGGATGAGGATGATGACGACGGCGATAGTGACTACGATGTTGACAGCGACAGTGACGGTGACGGCAGCGACAGCAATTGGACGTAGATCTTCACTGAGGTCAGACTGTAGAGAATTGATAGTAACTGCTGTACGTCCACTAACTGGCAGTCGAGCCGCTAATTACTGTCGTACTGAATAAGCCTTTTCAGTGCGCAATTACATATCAACAGCAACGAATGTCTGGCCTCACTACTGGTTATTTTCTTCTCCGCGACACTGCATAAAGCAAGCGTTCACAATGAAAAAAGAGGAATAAAGCAAAAATTACGCCCGGGTCGGCCCCGAAGGACAAACCAAGACGGGTAGCGCCACGGTGTGCAATGCAGGCTTCCCACCCTATGGTCAGGTCTTCTTGATCACCCGACTCATCGAACAAGGTAAGTATGAAGAAGAAAAGAAAGAATTTGGAAAAGAGAGGGGGACCTCTGCGTCTTAAGTAGTCTTTTGGGGCTCTTGCGCAGGCAGCCAGTGGCAAGTGGGGCGGTTTTTGGTGCTCAGAAGCCAGAGAATTGAGAGGGCCCGTGCGAGAGTGCAAAGTTTGTGTGAAAACAGTGGGGACATTCATGGAAAGCGTGATTCTGCCAGAATTGACCGCCTCGAGCGTGCAAAAGAATAGTCAACTTTTGGCATCTGTACTGCCGGTGCTCACCGCCTGCCTTAAGGTACACAGAATGTGGATCCAGACAGGTGGGAAGAGCTGACAATAAACGAGGGAGCTGTGTCAAGAAAGCAAGTCAAACATCAACGTGTTGTTGCCGCATGTCCTCTCTCCTCGTGGCTTCCCCTTTCTCGTCGCTTATTATTTCCTCGTTGACGCCGTTCCGCCGCAACCAATATATTCTGCTTTCACGCTCGACTTTATCCGGTGCTGCAGTTTGACCCGTCCTCTCTTTTCTTCCTTTTCGTCCTCCTCTCTTTTCCTCGACACCTATCCTGGCTCGGTCCCCTGCCGCACATCCCCACGCCCTTTTTTTTCCGGACTCCGGTTGGCGAGGGAGTCGTGACCTCCTTGTTCCTAATCTGGGAGACCACACCCACGGAGCAAGACAGCGGACCACGCACAGGAATTGTGCTTGGAACATGGGCTACAGCAGCTGTCGGAGCAGGATGGCTGGACGATAAATGAAATGCAATTGCCCGTAGCACGTGATCAATGCAGTGCAAGTGCCTGCAGCGGAGGCCGCCCAAGCATGGCCACCTTCAATATCGCCTGCTTTACTCCACGGAAGCCGAAACGATGCCTGCCGTGGAACAGGTCGAGGAAGAGCACCACGACGGCGAAGGTGGCGTGCTTGATATAAAGGAAGCGAGAGAGTTCTCTCCCGTCCGTGCTTTTCACGAAGAGATTCTTCTGGATCTTCTCTCTTTCTTTGCCTAGCCTTTCCTGGCGATGCTCACGATCGACAGTCTTCTGCCACCACGACACGACCCGATCTGGCGACTCTTTATCAGAAAAGCCAGTTTTACCAACCAACTTGACAAGCTGACATCGAGATGGGTTCCGGCCTCAGCTCTCTCACGTCCGCCCTCTTGATCGGCCGCGCCCAAGCCTGCGCCCCAACACGACATCTCTTTTGAGGGTAGGCATTCTTCAGAAAATGCCAGAGACAAGACCTGGAGACCTACTACGGACATGCTGACACTGACCTTCAGACTACCTCGGCCTGCTGTCTGCCGCCTACGATGGGCGATAGCTACGATTCCAAGGACTGGGACCGCCTCCGCCGCTGCATTGCACCGACTCTCCGCGTACGTTCTTTTCGGTCATCGCTTCGCTTTTTTCCTTTTCTCACTTCGCTCGTTTTCGCGTCTTTCCCCGCTGACCCACTCTCATAGATCGACTACCGCTCGTTCCTCAATAAACTCTGGGGAGCCCAATGCCCGCCGAAGAATACATTGCCATGATCTCCGACCCCCACGTTTTGGCAACCCGTGTCCGTACCAGCACTTCTTCGGCGCTCGCGCTGGGGAGCGCGTCTCGACACCGAGGATTCATTCGGCTACCACCAGCTGCCGTTGCCCCACCAGGTCTACCACCGACGCTTCGCTCTCCACAGTTGCCGTCAAGGGCCACGCCCACTCAGCCAACACCACTGGTACCGCAAGTCGACGGCGTCTGGAAGTTTGCCGGCCTCGACCGCAATCCACTGGTTCGAGTACGATTTCGACAAGGTCTTTGCCACGGGCCGCGACCAGTTTGGGAGAGAGTAATGGAAAAGGCAGAGGAGAAGCCTGCAGCCAGCAGCAGCGGGCAATGGTAACGCAGCCAAGAAGACGGCCAACAACAAGGCGGCGCCCGTGGCGGCAGCACAGCGGGCCATCTCCGTGGGTGATAGAAAGTCCCCGCTAGCGGATGGCATACGCTGAACAGAGTACGTCGTAGTGGCAAAATAGAAGAAAATGCGGCTGAAATAAGCTCCAAAAGGCGGGAGTCACAAACAGCGCGCGCATTCGCATTCGCATTGGGTGAAAGAGCAGAGTGCACGCGGGAATGAGGCTGTCAGCGGGCCGAGAACAAAGTAAAACACCATATCCAGGCTGCGCGTTGCATTTTCGGTCGAGTTTCTTTTGCTTGGGTTATATTTTGTTTTGATTTCAATCACAGGGTCTTTTAGGGTCTTTTACAGACTGTGCCAATTCACTAGTTCTTTTTGGGCCCATGCTTCCAGGGCTTTTTGGCAGGATTCGACACCTGTAAGAGCCCTTTTCCGCCATCTTTCGAGACTTGCAAAAAGAAAAGAAATCAAATCCTTGCGACGTTTGTTTCAAAGAAACAACAAGCGACGCTGTTTTCCGAAACAACAGTTACTTTTGCTTGTCGTTCACGTTATCCCCCCCACAGTTCTTGGGCATCGTCCGCTCCTTATCAACTGCACAAGGACTGGCCTTTGGAAGGCTATGGCACAAGCAATGCCCCTCAGACCCAAGCATGCAACGCGGGGCCGAAAATCTAATTTTTAAGCTGCAGGTGCAGGACCCTGCATCTGTGAAACCAACTGGGGAAAGGGCTGAAACGAACCAGCACGGAGCCCAACATGGAACAAGAAACGGATGGAGGGAATAGGAAGGTGAGGAGAGTGAACCAAGGATGAGAGGAAAAAAAAAAAAAAAAAGGAGAGAAAAGAGAGAGAAGAAGACAGGAAATAGGAGAAAAGAGAAAAAAGACAGAAAAAGGGGGTAAAAATAAAAATATGAGAGACGACAAATGGTGCATGCCACAGAAACGAATTCCCTCACAACATTGCAACACGAAGAGGTCTGTTGGTGGTTGGTGTGTGCGAGGGGGGAAACAGCAGCAGGGAGAGACCTGCAGGTGTTGTCAGGGTAGACAGCTGTGCTGTTCTCGTGCAGTTTCTTTTCAGCATTTCGTGCACAACACTATGAGTGAAAGCCTTGCACGTTCAAATGAGGCTACGGCGAGAGGACGATGATACGCACCGTGGCTGTTGGCAGAAAGCCCCTATCGCATCTGCGGCTCTGCACGCCATGGAAGCAGCACTGAGAAGTTCTCGTGAAGCGGATGGCGTCGTGGGCGATGATGATTACCATAAGTATGGGCCTGTTCCTGCTATATCATCAAGTGGATGAGGAAGGCATTTTCCAGTACTGTTTTTCTGTTTTTCTCTGTTGTTTCGTTTTTGTTTTTGTTTTTTCAGTCACCACGCACAACTTTGAGTTATTTTGCTTGCTCGTTTTCAGTATGCACTTCGCAGACATGATGTGTGCTGCTCGCAGCGGCCACTACTGGACTCGGTGGCTGGTCCCCATGGTGGCCGCGGCTTCTCTTACACAGCTTCAGTCCCATCACTCACTCGACAGAGAGTCTGTCTTCAAAAACGGCACGCATTCAGCAAGAGCTTCAAACAACGCGGTGCTCTTCAATGCGGTAAAGTGGGAATGCCATAATCTCTTTTATTTTGCGTGTTCCCTCTCCTTATTTCTCGCCACGGCCAACCAAGTCTAACTCCACAGCGAGCTCACAGGTCAAGTGCAAAGGTAGACGTGACCACAGGTATCTTGGTGACCTGTGCGGACTGCTATGTCACGGGCAACGTCACCACAGAGCGTGAGCATCTTCCCTCCGTCTGGCAGTAATGCCACCACCACAACAAACCTTAACATCCCTGCCCACGTCTTTGGCGGGCGACGTCCTTATACATCACCGAGACAGTGATCGACGACGTCACAGGTGTGCTCAAGAACGACACCGAGGCACTGCTCGCCTCGCCAGATCCTGACACGCTCACGGCGTTCTTCCACAACCTGACCGGCCACGCTCGACGTGGACTTTTCCCTTGCCGAGGCAGCCTCGACCGCCTTGGCTGGCCACCTGCCGAGTACCAGTTCACGCTGACGCTCGACGGCTTCGAGGTCTTTGTGCAGACGCAGCTCTCCGCATCGGGCAGTGTCACCTACCAAGTCAATCTGTATACGTCCGAGACAGACTTTGGCATCAAGGTAGGCAACGAGCTCGAGCTAGGCGTCGTGCTGACCGTGGACCTGATCATGAGCGGCCAATGCCGGCGGCGAGTCCAGTGACGGCACAGAGCAGATGGCAGCATCGAGGTCGACAGCGGGTTCCATCTCAGGATGAACGACGGTCTGGCTCTGAATGTGGACCTCTTTGGCAGCAAACGTCTCCGACATTGTCTTGTAAGTTCTCTATGGCGAGTTGCTCGGGCGTACTTTGGACAAGGGTGAAAGGGAATTAAAAAATAGAAAGAAAAAGATAATGAAAAACAAAAAGGCTAACTTTCCCAGCAATGGCGGAATGGTTCGAGTTCCTGCCCGTGACGGTCAGCACTCTGCCTCACGCTCAATGCTGTCCTGCGGGTGGGCGTCCACGCCGGCATTCGTGCTGTCATCCGATGTCTTTTCCTTTGGTGGCGTCGACCTGGCAACGTACAGTGCCGGCGCCGAGACCGTTGTGTTTGCCGACGTGGCCAACCTGACGCTCAGCGTGGCTGCTGCCGGCACAAACGGGTCTGGCAATTGCCGGCGAGGAGGAGAACAATGTGTCCGTCTGCAGTGCCGGCAGCAGTGCCGACCTGGTCGTGGAGGAGATCTTTGGCTTCGACATTGGCGCCGATGCGGGTGTCTCGATGCAGATTGGCGACTTTCTGTCCTGGGGCATCGGGCCGTCGACCATGCTGCCCGTGTTTTTACACCACGACGGCCCAGTGTGTGGGCAGTATCAGCACGGCCACGGCAAGTCCCACAGACGCCACGACGGCAACTCCAACAACAAGTCAGGCGGCAACCGGCAAAGCACGTCGTGCTGCAGCCTCGACACCACCGTCCTTCACCACCACTGTCGTCTACTCGGCCACGGGTTGCCGTTCGCAGGGGCTCTCAACTGCCCGGCTTCGCTGCAATCAACAGCCGTCACCACGGCCACCACCAAGACCACACTGACCGTCCCCAGCGGCAGCCAAGCCACCTGGCCGGACTCGACATCCACAGCCACGACGCCCCTCACCCGTCTGGCCGTATTTGGCGACAATGCAAAGTCCATTGGCCTGACAGCGTCGGGCACGCCCTCGTCGTTTGTGCCCCCAACCAGCACGACGACCACGGCCTCCTCCTCCAAGACAGCTTCCTCGACGGGAAGTGGCGGTTTGATCACGGGCGTCACGGTTGTCGGCCACCACCTGACAGCCACACAAGAGAAGATTGCCATTGGCGTGAGTGTGGGTGCTGGTGTCCACTGCTTGTTGGCCTTGTCGTTGGCATTGTGTGAGTTATTTCTGAAACCATCATGTAAAAACACACCGCCACCACGAACATTACTGACAACGAAGCAGCTTCCTCGTCAAGCGCAGCAGGAGCCATGCTTACAAGCTCACACCACAAAATTCCTCGAACGAGCAACCCTTATGAGGCGTCCACGGCATTAACTGATGGCCAAGGACGAGGCATGAATATCACGAAGTAGAATATTTAAAACACTGTATTGGAAAAGGAACGGGGAGGAAAAGAAGCTTAGCAATCAAATAAAAAAACAACTACAAAGAAAAATAGAGTACCAAATGCAGACGTGCATCGCCCGGACATGGGAAAATGAAAAATACAACACAACAGAAGACAGAGGAAAAACATGAAAGGAGCAAGACAGATAAATATGAAGCACAAAAATAAAGGCAAAGCAAAAAAAAAAAACAAAAAAAAACAAAGCGGAATCTTATCTTACAACCTCCCCTTCAACAACCGGCACTCCTCGTCAAAATCCCCCGCCGCTACCAAACGCGAATGGCGTAGGAGGAAGCAACTGGCTCCGTTTGCTATTCCGCAAAAGCATCGGATGCTCTGTAGTTGTATCCTTTCTTTTCTTGTCACCTTGGGTCGGTGCAAGCGGTTCACCGAAAAGTGTGCCGCTTGGTGCCGCGCCAAAGAGGCCCTGGGCTTGTCCCCTTGCTCTCCTGTCTCTTCCACCTGCTCTTCGTGCTTATCCTGCTGCTTTCTCAGTTTGCGTCTCCGCTTGGGGAGCTTGCCGTGCCCTGATCCCGGTGCTAAAAAGCCCGGGCATCTTGGGTAATCGGAAACGGATCCTCCTCGACAACTGTCGGCTGCAAGTTCCCAAAGAAGCCACCACGCGGTTTCTTCTCATCAGTCTGTGGTGGAGGGGATGCCTTCTTCTGAGGTTGGCTGCCGCCTACAATGCCCTCGCCATTGACCTTTCTGAGACAACTGGACGATTGCCAATGAAGACGTACTCGTAATTACTCATGGTCTTTTTCTCCGACGGCCCCAATCGGTCATTGCCAAAGAGGCTGGTCGGCTTCGTGACAAAATAGGCGGTTTGGCGATCAGCTTTAGGGACGTCATCGTCGTCGTTGCGAAAGAGCGACCGGGCTTTTCGCTTGACTGGTCTCTAGGATCTTGTTCGGGGCGTTGCCAAAGAGGCCGCCCGCATGCGTGCTCTTTTGCCCGACCCGTGTCTGCAGGTTTGTTTTGTTTCCAAAGAGACTGCCTAGTTTTTGGTCGGCTTGGCGAACTGGTGGCCACAGAATTGTATTGTCAAACAGGCCTGGCGGCTTCGTGCCAAAATAAACGGTTTGGTGGCCAGCTTTAGGGACGTCATCGTTGCGTTGCCAAAGAGGCCGCGTGCAGGCGTGTTCTTCTGCCCGCCTTGTGTCTGCGGATTTTTCTTGCTTCCAAAGAAACCGCCTGCAATTGTGTCGACTGGGCCGACGTATGTCCACAGGTTTGTCTTGACATCGCCAAAGAGGCCGTCCGTATGTGTGCCGGCTTTGTTGTCCTTTGCCGGCAGGTTTGTTTTGTTTCCAAAGAGACCGACCGTGATTGTGTCGGGCTCGTTGACCCGTGTCGGAAAAATCTGGTCTGCCACTGCCAAAAAGACCCCCAGATCCGTAACAGAGTCGTCGATTGTCGTCCGCAAGTACTTTTCAGTGTCGGCAAAGATGGTCTTCAGTATGTCATCTTGACCCTCGTTGTGGCTGCTGGCTGGGCCATCAGAGGCATTGGTCGCTAGCTCGGGTTCAGGTAGATAGCGAGGAGGGAAGCCGTTATCATCTGCACCCTGAACAGAGTCCTCTTGGACATCAGAGTCCACAGCTTTGAACAGCCCAATCTTGAGGCGTTCGTACTCAGCGTATGGAAAATCCGAGGGCCAGGCCGTGCCAGGTAGCACGCCCCATTCTCTTTCCCAGATGTTCCACTGGTTCCACCGCGCCTTGACGGCAAAGTATGCCTGAGAGTAGATGTCATTGAAAGGCTCACTCTTGGAAGGTGCCTTGTTTTTCAGAGCCTCTGGAATCTTGTTGTCGTTGGTGACGACGTGGAGAGGATATCTCTCGAGCATAATACGGCCAAGCTTCTTGCGGGCATCAGCAGCAACTGGCAGCAAGAAATTCACTTGGCCCAGCAACCAAGCGCGCTCAGCCATCATTTCGCTGAAAAACTGGCTGATCGGCTGCGACATTTGGGGCTGATTGAGCTCCCTCGCACTGAGCACCGGGTCTTGGTGCTTCCACCGCGCACCCGAAGGCGGAAAAGAAACCCGATCGGAGCTGGCAGTGTCCCATTCTGGTCGCCAGATGCCTTGGCCAATCCACTGTTTGCGGACGTGCTTTTCGATGCTATTCCAGTCGATATTGGACGGCATTTGCTCTCTGTAGTTGACCAAGCCTCGCAGGCGCTCTCTGAAGAGGAGCACCATGTTCAAGAAATGGATTTGCGGCTGGCTGGCTTCATAGTGCTTGGGGAGTTGTTGCCGGAACGACTCGAGCCCTTCAGATGTAGTCGGATTCATTGTAGCCGTGGGCAGGCGGGACAGGATGGCAGTGCTGTGGAGAGAAAGGAATGAGAAGGGGGCAGGGGATGCTGTAGAGGGAGTTGAAATGGGGGCGAAGCAAAAGTAGGGGATGATGAAAAGTCTGTAATTTTGTTTAGATATGAATGAAGACTGTTCAAGAAATAAACCAAAGGCAGGTAAGGTGCGCATAGAGCAGGACAATTGAAGGTAGAATTCAAAGGTAAATTATACGGGAGAGGGGATGGAATGAGGAGCGGATATCGAAACAATTTGACAAGATTTTACGAAGACAGAACGATGACACTGATGTGATAAGACGTCCACCGAAACAGTCCACCACCCACACAATCTGGTAAAGTGTAGACTGACAAAACAACAGCCGCGGAGTGCTTCCGCATGCGTGTATGTACTCGATAAACTCATGTCACAAGACGCCATTCTCGCCGGTTTTGTCCATCCACCAACATGGGCAGTAACGCAAGTTCTTACGACTTGAGCCTAGCACGGATTCGCATTCACATGTCGTGGCAGTTTGTATTCAATGGCAAGGGCTGTTTTCGCTCTTCTAACTTTAGCACTATTCGCAGGTAATTTTCTCGCTCTTGCAGTTGCTTTGTATGAACTTCCCTTCTCGGGGTTTTTAAAGAATTCAGGATGCGACTCTCCACACCGGATGCTAATTTCTTAAAGTCACCCTTTCCATACGGCTCTTTCTTCTTGTTGCCTCTTCAGCAAAGGGATATGTGCTCTGAAACTGAGCAAAGCGCCAACAGAACACCGAACTAGACTTCAAAGAATGGATCAATTGCGTGCTTGTTCCCTAGCTGCGCGTTGCTTTGCAAGAACATATCAAAAGAGAAAGAAAAAAAAAGATGTTGGCTACATGCTAAAAAAAGCCCCCATCGTTTTTTTTTTCGACAGAGGGTAGTTGTTTTCGCCGTTTTCGGTCTTTAATCTGCATCAAACCCCAACATTTAAGGCAGGGATTGAAACACAGAGGGACGGAACCGCCAAGCTGCAGGATACCGGATTCGGAGGAACGGAAAACGTCCTGATTTATTGCTCGCAAATTTTATTTTCGTCAGATGTATTGGTTTTCTTTTTTTAATGCCAAACACATGCGAAGCAACCACAAACTAAATGACGATTCTGGACTTTTGTAACTTTATCTGATTGCCTGATTTAATCCACGTGCTTCATCGAGCCAGGGATTTTGCAGCAAAGACAGTGGACGAGGAAGGGACTTACGAAAATAGAATCGTCAGATGTCGTGCTGGCATCTTTCACAGCATATCAATCAATGTACACTATTCGTTCTCACTGTCCACTGATCGTCCATTCCACAAATTTTTATGGGACTCCAAGGGAACAGACTCTTTTCACCAGTAGAAAGATTTCCCCAGACTGATAATCATCTGGGGAAAAGGGGAGGTGGAGGATGGAAGGGGAGAGCAGTTTCAATGTTGATTAAATCTATGAGTAACTTGACAAGGCTGATCTATCTATTAATTATCGTTTATCGCACAGTATTGTAGATAACGTACCTCCTACGGCCGCTGCAGTCCTTTCCCAAGAAGCTCTGACCAACCTCGGCAATGAGCGGCTCATTCGGAAACGCCTTCTGCTTGCCCAAACCACACTTGACGCATCCAGCACACGCAGCAAGTCTACCAGCTCGCCATCCAGCGGCGCACAATACACAAGATGGCCCAGTGCGGCCAGCATGCATTGCAATGCGCCCGCCGACGCCTCTTCCTGGCCAATGGCCTCAATCACCGACGCCGTTAGCTCGACCCGATCTTCTTCTGGCAGTCCAGACGAGGTCCGCCCTTCCCTTGACCTGCGGTTCGCCAGCGCCATATTGAAGAGAAGCGATGCCGCTGCTGCGCGCACGCTGTTGTGGCTCTCGTCCAAAAAGCTTGCAGCCACCAGCTGCACCACAGCCGGCCGTAGTGCGGCGTGTGTAAAGAGCTCGCGTGCGTACAGTGGCGACGAAAACAGATTGCAAACCATCTGCAGCGCCACGAGACGCAATGCGTAAGGGCAAGCCTCGCCCTCGGTAGAAAGAACAACGCCCAGAACGCTCTGCACCGTGGCATGGTCTACCTCCTCGCAAAGAAGCCGCTGATGCGCGGATCCACCAGACTGCAGCGGAACAGGTCTACAGCGGCAAAGAGATTTGCACGCGGCATGGCCTTCACAGCCTCGCGCACAAGTTGGCCGAGGCTCGCCAGGTCGGGAATGGCCACCGAAGCCGGACCGTTTTGTTTTTCCTGTGCAATGCTTGCACTCTTGGCACGCTCCTCGAGGTATTTGCGCAGCGCATGCACGGCAGGCTGGCCGGCCATGTCATCGCCGAGTTTGCCGATTAGCTTGTCCAGAGGAGGCACCTTTTCAAAGAGGACGGGCTTGGTGTTGGCGGTGTTGGCAAATGAAGGCAAACGCAACTTATGATGAGGATGGGGTGGCCCGGACGGCGTTGTTGGCTGCACGGGCGGTGGCGATTGTGGTGATGCCTGTTGCGCGCTGTTCTGCAGACCTAGAAGAGAACCGTTGCCGTTCTGGCGGCGGCCAGCATTGACGCTCTGCACCAGCTGGGGCAGCAGCATGTGGCCCATGGGCGACGCCAGCACGGCGCGCGCATGCCCGTAATGTGCTCGGGAATGCCGTGGCCCAGCAAAAAATTGGAAAAACGAATCCGTAAAGTTGTTGCAGTTGTGCTGGAAGAGATCGTAGGCGTCGGCTGTGAATATGGGCCGGACAGAATCGAGGTATTCCTCAATGACGTCCATGGTCAGGTTCGTCGTGCCCAGCGGCAGCTTCTCCATGGGGTGGCCCAGGTGCGACGAGTATGGCTGAATAGCCAAGATGCCTCCATCATAGACATACTCGCGGCCGTTGAGCTCGATAGATGTGTGGTAGATGGCGTCGAGCTGAAAGCCCAGGAAGCCCATGGACATTTGCCGAGCAAGCCCCTGCGAGAGGTCGTAGACAAGTAACTGGACCTCCATAGTTTAGTGGGGCGTCGGAAGACGGTGACGAGAGGAGCAAAGACGCAGAGAGGAACGGAGTGGACGCAAATTGAGCAAAGAAGTAAATAAAGCGCGTCAAGGAAGCGACGACGTTGAGATTAAAGTAGGCGTCGAGTGCCATTTCTCGCAGGTACGACCTTGAAATTAGTCAGCCTCCAGGCGGCACTTTCCGCCACGCGTTCCAGCACAGCCTCTCATCAAAGTCACGTGATGTGACGTTGACGATGCCACGGAAAGAGACGGGGAAGGGGCTCAAAATGAAAAGATTCAAGGACAAAAGTAAAAGATCGACCCAGCTCTTCATCCGCCGATTACGTAACTAAGTAGCGTGCCATGAATGCAGGGGATGGAGCAAGGACAGCATGAAGACAATGTTGCGAGTTGAGAATATTGTGTAAGGAGGGCGTGTTGAGTGCAATGACAAACAACGTTCTATGGTAATGAATGGAATGAGAACAAGATAGGAGCAAGAAAGTTGAA
Organism: Sporothrix curviconia; assembly: GCA_016097085.2. Classification (NCBI taxonomy): domain Eukaryota; kingdom Fungi; phylum Ascomycota; class Sordariomycetes; order Ophiostomatales; family Ophiostomataceae; genus Sporothrix; species Sporothrix curviconia. The sequence goes on along the minus strand of JADMNF010000097.1, from coordinate 37,700 downwards.
GGAAACGGACGATGGACAGATTCAGAATGGGCAGAAGGGAAACAGATTTATCAGAAACGAGGAATATTCTTTCATGGGGCATCGTCCAGAAGAACACAGGGGAGAAGGCTACATCGCGATAGATGTTGGCTTGATCCGGGCCTGTATTTTATTTTAGACCGATAGCTGTTTTGATTTTTCTGTTTTGTTAATTTTCCTCGATTTCAGTGTGAAGATTTTACATCTTTGACCACTTCGTCATCGTCAGATAAAACGTTAAAACGAAGTGAGACAGCCAAGGATAAGTGAGGGAAAGCAGCGAAAAGTAAAATAAACAGTAAAATAAAACACAAATGTCCGTGGAAGACTATTTGATATGGTATGCAGGCAAATGAAATTTGAAGGGTAAAAAAAGCAGTAAGTGAGCGCTCCTGTAGTCTTAGTATGAAAAGTAGAACAAAAAAGACAAGAAGCGTAACAGAAATCATATCATGATTCAGGCTTGAAAACAGTCCAGTTCAAGAATGGTGAGGCCATACATCTGAGACCTCGTCAGCAACAAAGGTAAAAAGGTATGATACTTAACCCGTAGGCCATGGGACTCACCAGCAACAGGCCACAGCTTTGCTAGATCCTTAATGGTGGTCTTGACAGCAACAAGGCTTTGTAGAATATCTTCGCGCCCGACATCACGGTAAATACCATGAAAGCTTTCAGGTTAGCTTTATTGTAAAGGAGGTGTGTAGGAATGAAGACTTTGAGATGGCGAGTAATGGGAAATGAAAATCAAAAGATATGTGGATGAATATCAAGTAGATGAAGTAGACAACGTATATTAAGCGCGTGAGGTAAACCAAGCATATAAGAGAGATGGTGTAGAGAAAGAAAAAAAAGAGGGAAGAAAGTGAGGGATTAAGAAGAAGGAAAAAGGAGAGAGAATGTGATGTTGCTTTACAAATTTGGCCGCCTGATAAAGGCAGTTGGTAGTAAGAGGACTGACGAGTGGACCCAGGGACAAGGGTAAAGAAAAAAGACGGAGATGAGCCCGGGTAGCACTTGCAGTGGACGACGACGGAGCGCTATTCTCAGGACCCGATTGATAGCCGTTATTAGCTTGGTATCCTGCAAACCCGAAAGTGTACAGCAACTCCTGCCCATTCACCTGGCCGTTTGACTCGGCTCTCTGCCCCCCTGATGTTGATCCTGCAGGCGTAAGTCCAGTTCTTGTCTGACGGCATCACTGATCATTTCCGAAAAGCCCAAAATCACCTTCAAGACAGCCTTCACGCCGTCTAGCGCCGACATCTGCATCTTCTGCTGCGATGCCAAGCCCTTGGCGCGCGGGTGGTCGATATCAGCGCAGACATGGACATCGTAAAAGCAGAGCTGGGCACTGAGAGCAATAGCAAAGGCTGGGAATAGACTAATGGGCGAGTAGGCAGGGTGATCGGCGATGTCTGGGTGCTGAATACGGCTCAGGGCAGCGGCAGCAACAGCGTCCTGCACCACGGTCCATAAGGCATAGGTGAAGGACTCGACCAGCTTCTGCAGCTGCATGCCCTCGGCGTAGAAGGCCTCGTAGTCCTCGGGGCGTCACAGGCCGGGTGTCGTTGGTGTGCCGCAGGACGTGGGAACAGGAGGTGGGCGGCCTGGCAGGTATGGGCAAACGGGTTTGACGAAGCGGTCATGTCGGTGGACAGAGCGAGCGCCGGACGAAAGGTGGTCTCCTGTGGATGGTTCATGAGATGAAGCAAGAAAAGAAAGAAAGAAAGAACGGAAGAGAAATAAAAAAAATGCGGCTTACACCTCGGTCCCAAACTTGGTCGTCCATGGGAGATAATCGTCTGGGCGTGCCGTGCGGCAAACACAAGGGACGGTCATCGAGGCCGATGGTGACATATCTGAGCGTTTGTGAGCATATGCGTGGTCATGTTCATGGGTGATTCCGCATGTAACGTCCGGCGCTCTCTTTCTGTCTGTATTTCTCTTTTAACTCACCGATCAAGAATCAAAGTGGCCCACCATGCCCGCAGCCGTTCTTTCGTCGTCATGTTGGGAGACTAGGAGGCAAAATTCTGTTAGGTGGCGAGCGGTAGGATACGGTAAAGAGGCTCGGTTGGCACTGACATTTCTTCACAGTTGTCCTGACGGCGTCCGGATTGCTGTGTATGCCTATGATCTGGCCGAGCCGGGCGCAGGTGCCCACAGTCATGTACGCGGTCGGGAACAGGGCATTGGCAATCTCGTAAGTAAGCGAGAAGCAGCATCCCCTGTAGGCGGCGAAGAGTGATGCAGCCAGCGGCGCTGAGAACCTCGTCGCAATGCCTGACATGGTCGTACAGGACGTCTGCGGAAGGGCTGTCGGCATCTGAGACACTCCGGCAGAGCAGGCGGATCACCAGAAACAGGAAGAGCGTGTCTGATGGACAGCCGGCCTGGTTGCGCGAGGTCCCGTCGGAGACGTAACTTGGAAACTGCGCAGGGATTAGAATGATAGTCATGGGCAAAAGATAAAGAGAACGAATGAGGAGCACGATTCAGAGGCGAAGGGGAAAAGATGGAAGGACTTGCTTATCGGAAAGCTCCGGGTGCAGCTGCGCAATGTAGAATCTCCGCGTCCCGGCCCGCAACGTGTCCGCATCGTCGAGAAGAAGCCGCACAGTTTCAGGCGGCAAGTCGGGCAGAGGCCGCCTGACCTCGCCTTTTGCATCTCGAAGACACACGAGTCAAGGAGAAGAGATTGGTGAGAAAATGCCTGGGACTAGCTTGGTGGTTTTCGATCTTGGTCAATGGATGGTGGTGCGAGAGAGCATCGATGACGTGGCTGGCGCAGTAGCCCCAGAAGCTCCGGCTGAGGCAGCCATGCCGTCTTCGTCGGGACTGCTGTGGTGTGTTGGCACTCCATCCGCAGGGCCTCGGGGGATTAGCTAACAGGCGCGGCGGTTTTTGCGGCACAGCGCGCACGAGGAGACGCTCGCGCGAGCACCTGCGCTTCTGGCTCGCGGCAAAGTCGTGCAAGCCTGGCGGGCAAGGCTGTCGCCGGCGACGTCGACGAGCACGGACGTCTTGTCGATGAGCATGGCGCCGCCGCTGGTTGAGGAGCTGTCTGTGCCGGTCATTTCTGTTGGCCGCAGTTTCTGTTGTGGGGCGTGTTCTGTTGGAATGCGGGAAGAACGCAAGCGATATCGCTCTATGTGCGCCACAAGAGCGTGGAGATCGGGCAAACAGTCAATCGGGCAAACAGTCAAGCGGACCCCGAGCGGCAGATGAGAGAGAACTAACTCTCTTTGTCTAGTAGGGAAACACCTGTCATTGCCGTCTCGGCCAAGGGCCAAGCGGACTTAAGCGGGCACTAGCGGACGCCCAGCGGTCAGCATCGCGCCATGGCTCCACTAACAGTCTTGTTGCTGTGCATCCAAACCGTCCGCTTGCCTGGAGACACAGCGAGGAGACGCATTGAGAAGACAGGCAAAAGTGCGTTTGCATTTTTCCCCAAATACATGTGTCTACATGGTTCTACCTGACGCTATCTATCCGCGGAGCCGCCTCCATTTGGGTATTTAAAGAGGTAGCAAAGACCGTTTCTGCAGCTCTCATCCCTTGCGGACAACATGAATCATTTCGCTTTTTTCTTCCTCTTCTTTCGGATTATCCCTCATATTCTCTTTCACTTGAATTGTTCTCGCCCAAATCTCCTTCGTCGTCATCTTCGCCTTTATTTCTTTCGTCTTTATTTGTTGCCCACTTTCGTCTTCACCTCAACCTGCTACCATCCGCAAGCATCAAACCACCATGGCCAAGTTCACGGCGGCCAGTCTCCCTAGCCTCCGCGGAAAGATCTACCATTGTCACTGGCGGAAACGCTTGGCAATGTAAGCTTCTGCCATCACCCCATCCAACCCAGGGCCCTCCATTCCTATTCTTGTACTGACTCACGCCTACAGCGGCAAGGCGACCGTCACGGCCCTCGCCAGCCATGGTGCCCGCGTCTACATGGGCGCCCGGTCGGTGCAGAAGGCAGAGGCTGCCATCAAGGACATCAAGGCCGTTGCTTCCGACGCCGACATCCGCATTTTGCAGCTGGACCTGAACAATCTAAGCAGTGTCGTTGCCGCCGCAAAGAAGTTCAAGGCCAGCGAAACCGAGCTGCACGGACTGTATGTCAACCGCACAAAAGCTCTTCTCCCCCAAAAATGCGAAGCCGCTTGCTCACTAGAAATCAGAATCAACAATGCTGGTGTCATGGGCACTGAATTTTCAATGACCGCTGATGGGTTTGAGAGCCAGTTCCAGGTCTGTCTCCCTCCCTCCCTCCCTCCTCTCTCCGTGTGCGTCTTCCTGCTGACACCACCACAGACCAACTACGTTGGGCCTTGGCTTCTGACATATCACTTGCTGCCTGTGCTCGAGCATTACAGCAGCCATCACCCCGACGCAGGGCGCTGGTCCGCATTGTCAACGTCTCGTCTGCGGGTCACAATATTTTCACGCTCAAGGAAGGTGTCCGACTCGAAGACACAAGTCTCAAGGCTGAGGGCTCCATGACCCGTTACGGCCAGTCCAAGCTCGCCAATATATTGCACAGCAAACAGCTGAACCAGCTGTACGGCACCAAGCGCGATGTTAAGGCCCATCCCGCCGAGATTTGGACTGCTTCTGTCCACCCGGGCACCGTCAGCACCGAGCTCCTCAACAAGGCCAGCGGTGCAGGTCCTCATATGGTGCGCCAAGTAGCCACCAACGTTGGCTCTTTCCTGGGTCTCTTTTGTCAACGAGGCTACCGGAGCGCTGTCGTCACTGTGGGCCGCTGCCAGCCCGGACTTCCAGCGCAAGGATTCAGGAGGCTATGCTGTGCCGCCAGGCAAGATTGGCACTTCCAGCGCGAAGTCAAACGACATGGACCTGGCCGCTAGGCTGTGGGCATGGACCGAGAAGGCATTGGGTGACAAGGGCTTCTTGTGAGTAATGAGTGGGAGTGCCATAAACCTGTGATTTTTCTTTTTGAATCCTCTTTTTTATGGTTTGTTCTATTTTTTTTTCTATTTTCCTCGAGGCTGCTCCGTCGTATAACGTTATTTTTATTTTCTTTACTGAAACTCCTATTCTACTTGATACACCGTTTATTTGTCAAGCACAGCTAAAGAAGCAACCCAAACAAGAAACAACGTAGGTGGGTCTCATGTGTGTAAGTCATAAAATTGTAAACAAAAAACATTGTGCCTATCCTACATTCAAGCCGGGTTGATCACTACACTAGCAAAACAAAATAAATACATTTGCCGTATCGATATAGGCCGGCTAGAAGCTGCCTGACCCACCTTTTACTAACACTCCCTCCTCACCTTCCATACGACCACCGTGCGTGGATGGTCACGTGACCAGTCTTCCTTTAGCTAGGCGATCCCCACGCCACATAAGGCGGCAGGGCTTCGCCACACTGATAACAAAAGACCTGCTTCTCGAGTCAACTTCCATAGTTTTATAATTCATGCTTTACCGATTTACACTTTTACTGACATACGTATTCAGTTACCGTGTGTATGATTACCGTGTGTATTGGTGATGAGCAGAAACCAACGTTCACCTCTTCTCTTTTATTTATGTCCAGTCCGCTGGCCGGCATCACGAAGCTGGCGGTGATGCGTCTCTCACGCAACTTACCGAACTTAACAGTTTTTTAGAAGCTAAACGGCCGGCTTTTAATACTTTCGCCTAAGACGTAGTCGGGCGAGGGAAATTTTATATTCTGGATAAATGAATTAATTATACACATTCTACCAATTACACGTAATGTTTATTTAGGTTTAACGGAAGAAGAGCGGACGTGATCCCGGGCTTTCTACCATCTGTCTTCGTACGTGAAAGCCTTTAACCGTTCTTATAGATGAAGGACCTTTGTTCGGACTGCCTGAGGTATGGCGTGGTTGAATGTTTTTTTTTTTTGAAAACAGAGTATGGCTGTCACCAACTTTTTTAAGACAATCACGATGGTAATAAAGCCTTATTTGGCCACAAAATTTTGAAAACGAACTTGAACTATGAAGAAAGAAGAATAGAAAGCTATGCCGACGTGGCAATCGAAACTACATGAAAATAAAGAGGTTGACCCTTTTCACCACAAACAAACAACACATACTCGAATATATGTAGGACCTATCCGCCATGCCTTCCCCGATTAATCGTTTATGAACTTCATAACCCGGCACGAGGGGAACCACTTGGCCACTTGTGTTTTGTCATGGATGCGCTCACGCATCATCTTCAAAGCGTAAAGGTCATTCTCGACGCGCGACACCATGTTGACATGCTCGGGTTCGACCCAGCCCAAGGTACCCTGACGCGACAGTGAGGCACCCGGCGGCGCGCACGACTCAAAGTCGATGAGTAGTGGATGGCCGTTTTCGTAACGAGCACATTGGCGGGCTTAATGTGTCGTTGTGCGCGAGACCCACAGTGTGCAAGAAGCGGACAGTGGCTTCGAGGCGGTCAAGGAGCATGTCACGTCGAGGTCGCGGAAACGCCGGGGCATCCGCATCGTAATCGGCAAGGCAGCGGCCCCCGCGCTCCAAGACGATGCCCGTGATGCGCTTGTGGCTGTTGACGCGGCAGCCAAAAGTAACGCACAATGTTGGGATGCGGATGTGGCGGCAAGACGCTCGTACACGCGCACCTCGTTCGCCCAGCTCTTGGTCAGTGGCATGAGAGGGACCAGGAAGTCTTTTATGTACACAGTTGTCGTTGTAGAGGTACTCGTGATCGAGGGCCACCGTCAGCTTGAAGCCGCCGAGGTCGTTCATGTCGCCCAGGTCATCGTACGACAGTCCCACCGTGGCCGGATCGGCCGGAATCATCGTACCTTCCAGGGCGGGCCCTCGTCACTAGCAACGTACAAGACGCCGTTGAGCGTATAGTAATACAGATGCTTGCCCTTCAGGGACGCCCTGCTGGCAGACGCCGTGTCTGTGGTTTAAAGAAGACTTGCTGCGGGTCACGTGCCGCCTTCAGCGCCTTGACCAGCGCTCTGAAGTGATAGGTATCCCATTGCTGTTTCGTCCTCTGGCAGGGACACCATGTAGTCGCTGAATGTCATGGGACGTTGGTAGGCGTGTCGCTGACTTCAGTAGGCTTGTCGGTGGACCTTGTCAATGGTAACCTTGTTGTTGTGGCCTTCTCAGGAGGTGGCATAGGCACCACTGCATTTCTTTTGCTTGATGATCTCGTTGTTGGAGCCATTGCAAAGCAACTGTCAATAGAACAGAGGCAGAAAACGAAGATATTAGAGATGGAATTTTAAAAGACGAGCGTTTAGAAATGACGGGAGAAAAACTAACGAAAAGAAAGAAGGAGGAAGGAGAAGAAATTCAAAGTGAGGCAGGAAGAAAAATTGAAGTGAACAGTGGAAAGGGAGGCAAGAAGAAGCGAAGGTCGGAGCAGAGCAGTGGCTTAGCAATGGTAGAGCAAGGTGCAGACTAGCTGGAACAGAAAGTCAATACGGACATTTATATGTGCAGCAAAATAAAAAAAGTGGTTGTGAGCCTTAACAAAGAATTTGGATTTTCTCCGTTTGCAGTGGCCTTCAGAGATTTGAACTTGGAATATGGGTGGGTTCGTCAACAGGGATAAATTTGAGACAAAGAAAAATGGTAACATATCAAATAAAGACGGCGCAGCCCAACGCAGCGCAAACTTGAGGTGGGAACGAAAGCAAGAATGCATCCGGTAGAGAAACATGGATACTACGCGTTGTTAATGTATCAATTATGTGCAACGCCTCGTGACCCGTTCGAGTGGGAAATCACGCAGCGCACCTGGTTACCTTGCACCCAGCAGTAGCGAGCAACGAGCTATTCCGAACACCTTAACTCTATATTTGGACTGCTATTAAAGCAAAACAAATAACAAACTAATACATCAAAATAAAACCTAGGGACTGTTTGCTGCATTTGGAACACTGCCTCTACACCGCTTTCTACAGCACCAAATTTTGAATATTTTCGATCGTGGGCGAGAGAGACCACGAAAGAATTGCCGGTAAAAGACCTACGATAAGTGGACGAAAATGAAATAGTGGCGATGTGAGCTATTCAGTATATGAAAGGCATCCCCAGATGTAGCTTTATCACTCCATTTTCTGACTTTCTCACCAGAACACATCCTACGTCCTATGCTTCCAATGAGTGAGCTGCGCCGGTAATGATCAATTGTAGTGAACTGAACCGGTTTATTCATTGTGGGGCCCGAGATATGATCGTTCGATAAATAATAAGGATGGCGTGCATCAAAAAAGGGTACTGGCAATGCTACATCAAAATATGTCCCACAGAACAGAGCTGGGGCTGTTGACGTGACTGTACCTCACAAATCAAGAAACTGATGTCGCGTACATTTCCTTCATAGCTGTATTTCTTTTATTATTATTTGCCTTTCTGGACATATCAATGCAAGGCAAAACTGTGGTTAGGCGTACCTCGAGGTGCAGGCCGCTCGGAGGTGCTGGTGCCTTTCGTCTCCAATGGGCATGTCGCCTCCGCTCAGAATAAACTTGTCCGCTGTTAGCATACCTCCGCCTGCGAGCGCTGGCGGTGGAAGCGACCCACGCGGGTTCGTTATGTCGCCCGGCGGGCAGACCAGCTGGGGCTCGCATTTACATTCGGGACGGGGCCCACGCCCGGGAAAAAGCACGGTTCCCGACGGGGTCCAAAAGCTTTCAGGTTTCGGGAACAGGAGCCCGCCCCAGGGCAAATTGGGGTGCCGGGCTTTGGGCGGCCGGGCCGGGCATCGCGTTTCGTCAAGGGGGTTTGAAGCATTGCCGCCCGGCGCCACAGGGGTCATTTGTTCTTGGGGCGCCCGGGAGGATGGCCATTGGGCGATGCCGTCGTTTCTCGGCGGCTCGGTGTTGGGGGAAAATCAAAAGGCCCGGCCCCTGCGCAGGCGTTTTAAAGACGGAGCGGGGGGCGGTTTTAAAGGCAGCAAAAGGCTTTGCCCCAGCAGGTCCCTTCTGGAGGGGGAAACAGGACGGGGTCCCCTTGTTGACCCCAGGCGACGAGGGAGCTTGAAAAAGGGGAAATTTTGGGGGGTTCGGGGTTTGGAGCCCCCTCCCCGTTAATTCAAGTTTGGGTTTTTCCGGGTGGTGGGCTTCCGGAAAAGGGGGGCTGAATTTCCGCGGCCCCTTTGGCTGAAGGGCATTTTGGGGCCCTGCGGGTTGCGGAGTTTTGGGGCTTTCGAGGATGCGGAAGTGGGGCCGTGGGATTTCCGAGGGGCTGCCCCAAATGCTTGCCCATTACTTCCCCCGAAAAGTCCCTCCCGGGGACGGCCCCCCAACCATTTCTTACCAGCCCAGTCAGAATTTGCCAACGCCGTAGCTTCCCACGAGGTGCCGGGGGCTCAAAAGAGAAGCGGGATGGGAGGTCGGGCACTATTTTGTTGTTTCAAGCCCACGTAAGCTTCAGGGTGGGATTTACAAAAGGAGCGTTGGGGGTGAAGGGGCAAATTTTATACCCATGGGACGTACGAGCAGCTCCGACTCAATACGTGCCAAACCCGTGGGGCAACCCTTGGTAACGTTTGATGTGGCCCAAACTACCGCGCCAGGGGCTCGTTCATAAAGGCGTAGCTGAGCCCGCTGGAGTGCGCAGCAGCATCCGGAGTTGATTCTTTGCCCGTGGGTGGCTCCAGCAGCGGGGCACCGGTGGCCTCGTCAAAGGCCGCGGAGAATCCGTTGCGCCGTCGTTTCACTCGGGCAGCTTCTCCCAATTGTCGGCGGTTGCAAGAGAGAGGAGGCCCATTTCGCTTCGGAACCTGCACTGGGCAGCCGACGGGGGCAACGGCCGTCATCAGCTTCGTGCACGATGCCACCACATGCAGCTGTCGATGGACAGCGGCTTGTCGCCGAGGGGCGAGTCCGGGTCGACCGACTCTGTGCCGAACGTTTTTGTAGTGCGCCTCTCCTGCGGCGGTGAAACGATTGCAATCACTGTGTTCTCGAGGCATTGGGAGTTTCGAAAGTTGGCCGTGCATACCATTTTTGTAGGCAATCATAACGCAGCCGGGCAATGTGCGGTCAGGGCCGGCCGCGGTGGCCTTGGCGAGGTATCGTCGAGGGACGCCATGTCGTGTGCTATGCGTATATTTGAGCCAAGTATACAGGTGAAGGAAACAAAAAGTATGACCAAAGTTGTCAAGGCGAGCGAAAAGAACTCAATAATAACGGAAAGAGCCGCGACAGGTCCAGTACTGGCAGTCTGTCGTATCCCTCGCATTTGTCGGGGACCGGTCTCAAAAGAGGCCGAGGCTTCATGACGTGGTTAGCGGCCAGTCCAGCGTTTCTCGTTTCTCCGCACCTCTCTCTTCCCGGACGCAGCCACATTTTCTTCCCCTCTCCTCCCTCCCCCCAGACTCCACTGCACTTGGCTCCTGCTCAACCAGTCCCCGTGCTAGCGCCGGTCTAAACACGGAACTTGGCACGGCATTTGGGACGGCGTCTCAGACGGGGAAAACCTCAAGCCCAGTCCTTTTTTTTCTGTTTTGATAGTCTGGTGACACTGTCATTGTGCTAGCCGCGCGCAAAAAACCGCAGAGACTTTAAGCTACTCCCAAATAGTCAGCAGAATGGACGAGGAGGAGCCTCGCTGCCATTGTTGATTGTGGGGCCCCGCATTTTTCTGTTCTTTGCGCAGAGGCCAAGACGGCCCCAGACGGTGCTTTCACGTTGCCACGCGGTTGCACTGATCCCCCAGTCAGCAGTCAGGCAATATCATCGGTAGTCTAGACTGCCATTCTTGTATTTCTGGGGTATATCATCCTCTCCAGATCGCCTTTGAGGTTGCGCCCCAGAGCTGCATCCATCAACTGCAGGTTCTCACTCCTTTTCCCCTTTCTGCATCTTTTTTTCTCTTCTCTTCTCTCTTTTTTCTAGCCCGGACCCCCTTTCCCGTTTATTCTCATCTCCGTCATCCCTCGTCGACCTCCCGCCTCGGCCACCCACCATGTCCGACAATAAGACGGCCGCCGACACGGCCACCCACGAGGTGGAGGACGCACAGGCCGTGCGCGTCGAGCTGCTGCACTCGATCCGCGGCGTGGCTGCCATTGAGGTGGCGCAGCGCCTGGAGCCCGTGACAAGCGCAGCAAGGGCATGTTTTCGGCTGTACGGCATCTGCTGCATCATTTTTCATGGCCGCGAGCACGCTGGGCTACGACGCGTCGCTGATGGGCACCATGCTCGATTTCCCGGCGTTCCAGCAGCAGTTTGGAGCCACGATCCTCGGCGCCAAGGCCGGCCTGATCACGGCCATGTTCTCCATTGGCTCGGTCAGCGCGCTGCCCTTTATCGGGCCCATGGGCGGACTACTGGGCCGGCGCGTGGGCATCTGCACCGCCATGGGCTCATCATCATGGGCACCATCATCCAGGCCACGTCCAAGGGCCTGCGCAGTAACCTGGCCGGCCGGTTCTTCCTCGGCTTTGGCAGCGGCATCGGCGGCAGCTCGCCGGCGTACATTGTCGAGATGGCGCACCCGGCCTACCGCGGCGTTATGGGCGGCCTGTTCAACTGCTTCTACTACGTGGGCTACTTTCTGGCCGCCATTGTGCTGCGTGGCTGCGTGCACTACACGACGAGCGCCTCGTGGTTATCCCCACGTGCCTGCAGGCCGGGATGCCCTTTATCCTGCTGGTGTTCTGCCCGTTCTTCCCCGAGTCGCCGCGCTGGCTGTTTGCCCACGGCCACGCCGAGGAGTGCCGCGCCGTGCTGACCAAGTACCACGGCAACGGCAACCCTAACTCCATCTACGTGCAGCTGCAGATGCGCGAGTTTGAGGAGGAGCTCAACGCCGAGGGCGGCGCCGACAAGAAACTGGTGGACTACCGGCCGCTGTTCAAGTCGCGGGCGGCGCTCTACCGTGTGCTGCTCTGTGCGACCGCCGTGCCCATGTTTGCGCAGTGGACGGGCCAGGGGCACGGTGTCGTACTTTTTGCCGGCGGTGCTCCAGCACGTCGGGCATCACCACGACGCAGAGCGTGCTGGACATTAACATTGGCCTGGCCGTCGTGTCGGGCGTGGCGGCCATCCTCGGCGGCAGCCTGCTCGACCGCTTTGGCCGGCGCAAGCTGCTCATTGGCTGCTGCGGCTGCCTCACGCTGGCCTGGGTGGGCATGATTGTGTGCACGTACGAGTACACGGCCACGGGCGGGCTGGCGTCGGCCAACGCGTCCGTCTTTTTCATCTTCCTCGTGGCCGTCGTGTTTTGCGTTTGCCTACACGCCGCTGCAGCAGCTGTATGCGGTCGAGTGCCTCGACTACGAGCAGCGCGCAAGGGCATCGCCTTTGTGACCATGATGATCAGCGCGGCGTCGCTGGTCAACTGTTTGCGTCGCCCATTGCGCTCGAGAAGATTGGCTGGAAGACGTACGGCATCTGGCTGGCCACCTGCGGCCTGCAGTGCATCTTCTTTTACTTTTTCATGGTGGAGACGCGCGGCCGCACGCTCGAGGAGATGAACTTTGTGTTCCAGCAGAAGAAACCCGCGGCTGGCGTCGCTCGTGCGCAAGGAGCAGATTGAGGATGCCGTGGCTATGACCAACAACACCAAGACTGATAAGGCCTAGGGGCTGCAGTGTGGTGGTGGATGTTGTTGGGCCTGCGCGAGCCGATGCTGTACACGTTGCCCTCTCGGTCTATATTAGTCGGTGTGTTTAAAAGAAACCAGTTTCTGGTACCTCCACATCATATAATGTCAACCCCCACAAACTACAATAGATCATATACGACTATAAGCATTGATATATCTGACGTATGGGAAAACCAATAAACCAGATTATCGGGCCAAGGCATGGAGATTGAAAGCAGTCCGTCCGTTTACGAGCAGTCTGTGTAGTGGACGGCGTACTATTGAGTTGCGCAACTGAAACGCCCTTTCGTAATAAGCCTTGGCAGTTTATTTTTGCTGGGCTCCGTATTGCATTGTCTCACACCAAATCACTGCGAGCCATTGAAAAGAAACGGTCAGGAGTATTGTGGTATATATTTATGAAATAATTTACGTCGTTGGCATATATACAGTAATCTTCGCGAGGCCAGAGACCTCACCATGTTGTCCCCTAAAGCAAGCCCAAGGCCTCCAACAGAGCAAGCAGTGGCTCGTCGACCACACAGTCAATGTCGTACACGGCCGGCAGCACCGCGTTGGGCCCGTCTGGTTGTTGTACGACAGCTGCAGCAGCGACGCCGTCAGGGGGCTGTACGCAGGCAGGCCGTAGGTGGCAAGGCCGTTGACGGGGTCCTTGGCAAAAGCCACCCAGGCGCCGCGTACATAGGCCGCGACTTGCTCCTGGGCCGCCGTGCGCGGCACAACATTTTGAATATCGAGGTCGGTGCCAAAGATGGTGGGGATCTCGATGCCGTGCCAGGCGCCGGCGTCGGGCAACCGTGCTTCAGCTGCAGGTTGGGGAAGTTGCCAAAGTAGCCGGTAGCGCCAGGTGGGACGCCGTTGGCGAGCGAGGCCAGGGCGCGCTCGGATATGCTGCACGTAAACAGCGTGGTGGCGAGAAAGTTCCACTCGGCATCGGTCAGCGTGTTTGGCGTCATCGATGCCGAGCAGCACCTGGAAGAGGCCCGCCTCGTGGTTGTTCTCGCGATGAGCAGGGGCTTCTTGATTGATGGCGCCGTTGGCGGACTGGGTGTCGTAGTCGGCAAACACGACGACGTTGTCGACGGACGGGCCAAAGTTGGCCGAGATGCCAGCGGCGCTGGCGCTGGAGTTGCCGGCCACGGCCATGCTCGTGTCCATGACCGTCTGCCAGTCAATGGTGCGCATGCAGTCGGTGACCTGGCTCGTGTTTGTGCCCGTGCAGCCCAGCGCAGTGGCAATGGCAGCCCACTTGGCGCCGGCAATTCGCAGCCGACACGGGCGTGCCGGCGTGAAGACGGTGCCGGACTCGCAGATGAAGGCCGGCCACAATGGGTCCTCGGTCCACGCGTACGCGTAGTAGTCCACGGAGCTGCCGCCGGCCGACTGGCCAAAGAGCGTGATGCGGTCCGGGTCGCCGCCAAAGGCCGCAATGTTGTCGGCGCACCCACTCGACGGCCAGGCGCTGGTCGAGCAGGCCCAGGTTGTTGGCGCTGTCCGGGTCCGCGTGCCGGGGAAGCCCAGGAAGCCGACGCGGTAGTTGACGGTCACGACGACGACGTCCTCCGTGTCGGCCAGGTACTTGCCGTTGTACGCCGTGCTGTTGGAGGTGCCCGAGGTGTAGCCACCGCCGGTAGATCCACACGAGCACGGCCTTGGGCCGTATCGCCCGTCTGGGGCTTGGTCCACACGTTGAGCGTCAGGCAGTCCTCGCTGTATATGACGTCGGCCTGAGCCAGCATAGCCATGGATGATCTCTACGCCCTGAGGCGTGACCGTCACCTCGTCGGTGGACTGGAGCTCGGCTGGCCGACGTGACGCCCGTGTTGGCCGGGCAGGTGTTGCCAAAGGCCGTGGCGTCGAATGACGGCGGTGCTGTTGTAGGCCACGGGTGCGGCCCAGCGCAGACTGCCGACGGGCGGCTGCGCGTAGGGGATGCCCAGGTACTCGGCCACGCCATCGGTGGTGCTGGCAATCTGGCCCTGCAGGATGCCGCTGGTGGTATTGACGGTGGCGGCAGAGACTGCCAAGGCCACAGAAGCATTCCCGGCTAGGGTAGCGAGCAGGTTGATGAGCATTGATCTGGCCAATCTTGTGTCTCAGGAAGTGCAGCCAAAGCAGGTGTGTGGAGTTGATTCAGACTGCTCCCCATCCCCAATACATCCCTCGATCCATCTCCAGTTTATATACAAACACCTACGAGTACAGACGACAAGCATCGGAAATTTGACAGCCGTCGCTCTCCACGATGGTATAGTCCCCCTCCTCCCCGCCCCGGACGGGGTACCCCATAATCTGACGATGACGGGCAGCAACGTAGATGCAGGCCAATGCAGGTAGCGCAGAGCTGTCTTCGTTGTGCGCTTTTTGCACTCTCTCGCCCAAGTCCACCCAGGTCCAAGTCCACTCAAAGTCCAAGTCCACTCAAGTCCAAGTCCACTCAAGTCCAAGTCCAACCAAGTCCAAACCCACCATGGTCATCCTGTTTGGGCCGAAACCGGCTGGCTGGGCTCGTCTGGCAAGCGAAATGCGGGAACGGGATGGTCGCGGGGAGGTTGGAGAAGCTCGTTTTTGAGGGGCTGTCAGAACGCTAGTTCCTGCGCTAGACGCGCTAACAGTATTACCGTGTTAGTGGGCTGCTAGTGCTGTTAGTGCCAGTGTCACCCTACCCGTGCCGTTCCGTGCCAAAGGCCGTGTGAAAACCCGTCCTAGGCACCACTCGCCAACCGTGAACGCTTCAACAAGCGGATCGGAGAGGAAAGGCGGAGACAGAGCTGTGTCGGTCGGGGGGCAGCGATGCGTTGGAGAAACGGACCCTGTGCACGCTCCACTATAATCCGCATTGCGCAAGTTACTGTCAGTTTGCTGTTGTCGGGTAACAGCTCAAGCGGTTCTCGGCTCGAGTTGCATCCCGTCCGTCGCTGAGAATAAAATCGTGCAGCCGCGTGTCTCTGCAACGCCCAGTCTGCTGTCGGTATCGTTCCCGATCCATCACGACTGGCCATCACGACTGGCCATCACGACTGCCACCACAACTGCCACCACCAATGGCTCCCTTCTTCAAGCAGGAGCTCTCCACGGGTTGGGAGTTCAAGCTGACCAACGACACGAGCCCCGATGCATGGCTGCCCGTGAGCGCGCGTGCCCCAGCGTGGTGCACATGGACCTGCGGGCACACAACAAGATCCCGACGCGGCGCTCGACCTCAACGAGCTCGATGTGCAGTGGGTGGGCGAGGCCAACTGGGAGCTACCGGTGCTCGTTTGTCGCGCCGTCCCAGAACGAGAGGAGACAAGAAGGAGAACAGAATCAGAAATTAGGATTAAACTCAGAACAAAAAAAAGGGACGCAAAAAGAAGATGGCAGCCATCGCATCCCACCGCTCGTGTTCGAGGGCCTCGACACGTTTGCCACGGTGAAGCTCAACGGCAGCGTCATTCTCGAGAGCGACAACATGTTTGTGCCGGCGCGCATCGACGTCAAGGCTCTCCTGAAGCCGTCTGGCAGCGACAAGAACACGCTCGACATTGTGTTCCGCAGCGCCATCGCGGTGGGCAACGAGCTCGAGGCCACGTACGGCGCGCGCAGGAGCTTGATGCGCGACCGCCGCCGCATGCACATGCGCAAGGCGCAGTACCACTGGGGCTGGGACTGGGGCCGGCGCTGGTGACGGCGGGGCCGTGGCGGCCGGTGCGGCTGGAGATGTTTGACAGCCGCATCGACGACGTGGCTGTGCGGTTACGCGCTGTCGCCGTCCCTGAAATACGCCACGGGCACCATCACGACCGCGTGCGCGGCGTCACGGCAGGCACACGGGTCAAGACGCGGCTGTACGACCCCAAGGGCGCGGTGGTGTTTTGCGCTGAGCCACGACGTGGACCTGACGGGCACGGTGCTGGTGCAGTTCGACCTGACCGCGCCGCTGCTATGGAATCCGCACGGCTACGGCGAGCAGCACCTGTACAAGGTTGAGGTGGAGCTGCTGTCAGCGGGACGTGGCGGTCCACACCGCGGCCAAGCGCGTGGGGCTCCGGGCGGCCACGCTGGTCACCGAGGACGACGCGTTCGGCACGTCGTTTTACTTCCGCGTCAACAACGTCCGACATCTTTGCCGGTGGCTCGTGCTGGATCCCGGCCGACATGCCTGCCCCCCCGCGTCACGGCGAGCCGACTACGCGCGTGGCTGGGCATGATGGTCGAGGGCCGCCAGATCATGACGCGCGTCTGGGGCGGCGGCTACTACGAGGACGACGCGTTCTACAACATCTGCGACGAGCTGGCGTGCTGGTGTGGCAGGACTTTATGTTTGCCTGCGGCTCGTACCCGGCAGATCAGGCCTTTCTGCAGTCCGTCGAGAGCTGAGGCCCGCCAGCAGCTGCAGCGGCTGGCGCACCACCCGGCCATTGTGCTGTACGCCGGCGGCAACGAGAACACTTTATCCAGGAGCACTGCGCCCTCGAGTACGACTGGGACGACAAGGACCCGCAGTCGTGGCTGCGCACGTCGTTCCCCTCGCGCTACATCTACCAGCACCTCCTGCCCACGATCGTCGCCCAGGAGGCCCCCGCCGTCTGCTACCGGCCCGACAGCCCCTGGAACGAACGGCCGGCCCATCATGTCGTGGGACCAGACGCGGGGCGACCTGCACCAGTGGAAGGTGTGGCACGCGGACATGCGCTGTACCAGGACTCTTGGCGCGATGGCGGACGCTTCAACAGCGAGTTTGGCATGCAGTCGCTGCCCGCACCTCGCCACCATTGCCGGCTTCGTGACGGACGCCGCCGAGCGCCACCCGCAGTCGGCCACGCGGCTACCACAACAAGTGCCGCGACACGAGAAGCGGCTGGCCACGTACATGCGCGACAACTTCCGCGGCGACGACGCGTCCGCTGCCGCACTGGGTCTACCTGTCGCACCTGCTCCAGAGCCGAGGCCGTGCACTACGCGTACCGCAGCTGGCGCCGCGACTGGGGCGTGGCCGGCGCGCGGCGCTGCGGCGGTGCGCTGGTGTGGCAACTCAACGACCTGTGGCCGTGACGTCGTGGGCGCTCGTGGACTCGGAGCCGGCTCCGGAAGGCAGCCTTTTACGCCATCCGGCGCGATCTGGCGCCCGTGGCCGTCGGCGTGCGTCCGCACCCACCACGACTGGACGCTTGCCGGCGCACGGCCGCCGGCGACGAGCATGTACGATGTGTGGGTGGCCTGCGACGGCAGCACGGCCACAACCAACTGCCCTCAGTAAGGGGGGAGCCTCGAGGTCGAGCTGCGCTTCGTCGCCATCCACACCGGCCGCGACGTCCTGCCGGCACAAGCGCCACCGCATTGCGTCCAGCAAGGTCGCAGCCAACGGCACCACGCCGGTTCGTCACGGGCGTGTCGCTGGCGAACCCGTCGACGCGGGACGAGGCATTCGTCATAGCTGCCAAAGGTGTCGGCGGCTGCAGCGGACGGACATGTTGCCGTGCTGGCACGCGACGTGGACTGGCCGCAGCCGTTCAAGCACCTGTCGTTCCGCAACAGCCGCGGCTCTGCAGATCTGCCGGCAAGCAGCCGAAGTCGGTGGCACCCGCCCTGACCATTACGGCAGGCCGCCCGACCAAAGGCCTGATATTCACCGAGCAGCCAGGTCTGCACTTTAGCGACAATGGCTTTGACGTGGTGCCTGGCGGAGGAGTACACGGTGCAGGTCGACGGGCTAGGCGAGCATGACGTGCTGGAGTGGACCTATCTGGGCATGGACGAGAGCCGGCGGCCGGTGAGGCGGAAGTGGGAATATAGACGGCCCGGTCAGGGGCCACCTGTGATTTGAGTTTTTGCATTTTGTAAACATTCTGGGATTGGGATAGAAAGAAGAAATTAGAAAATAGAAAATAGAAAATAGAATCCAAAAAGATCATCGAATATGGGGATCGGCATTTGCTTAATAATACTCTTAATTGTCAAATATTGCATTGCCACAGCATACCAGACACGACAAGTAAAGGGAAATGTTTTTCTTGTCCAGAGTTGGGTGTGCAGAGGAAGAGAGAAGAGTGAGTGGCCGGCGCAAGGGCTCCGCCTCATTCCTCTTAGGGATGTTTATGGGTGATTCAGGGTACCCAATGGTCCCAGACGCTAACACATAACCCGCCTAGACTCTGGGGAAGGAGCGGGGGATTCAGAAGGAATGCTGAAAATGACTTTCTCTCCTCTTCTGTTTTCCTCCTTCTCTCGGTATTGCTACTTTGAAATTTCTCACTTCCTGTTTTTCCTGTTCTTCCCGCTCATCCACGCCAAACGGCAAATACCACGATGGAGCAACAGACGGCGATCGTCACACACAACGGCCTCAACGGCCTCAACAGCAACAGCAACAGCAACAGCAGCAACAGCAGCTGCCACTGCCACCGGTGCCACCACCAAGGCCTGTGTCGAGTGCATGCGCCGCAAAGTCCGCTGCAACGGGCGCCTGCCGTGCGACAAGTGCGTCTACTACGAGGTGCCCCTTTGCCAGTACCGGCCGCGCAGGAAACGGAAAACTGCCGCGCGACACGACTCTGCAGAAGCCACAACGGCCGTGGCTTCGGCTCCCACTGCACGTCCACTGCCACGTCCACTGCCGGGACGCGCCAGACGACTACGCCGCCGAAGCGCTCGTGGCGCGACTCTTCCCCGGCCAGGACCCTGCAGCGCTTCTCCGGCTGCCATCCCACACCTCTTGGCTCTTGCGCGAGACGCATTGTCAGGCCACGGCAGTCCTTTCGATCTCTCCGAGAGCAGCCCGCTGGACCAGCTGCCTGCCAGTCCGTCCAGCGTCAGCGGCACGTCGCCTCTCGACGGCGCAGGTACGGCGTCGGCGACAACGACCACGACGACGAGGGCGCGCCGCGGCTGGCAGGAGTTCCGGCTGCACCAGGCAAGACGACGAGGTGTGCGACGACGTCAACGGGCTGTCGGTCAACGTCCACCGGCGCTCGTACCTGGCCAACAGCTCGATCCAGGCCATCCTGCGCGCCATGTTCCGCGTGCAGCCGCCGCTGCAGTGGAGCTCCAGCGCGTCGTTTCGCGGCGGGCGCTGACGGACGGCGACGGCATCGTCACGTCATTTTCGAACCCGGCAACACAGCCACAGCAGCCACAAGAGCAGTATCAACCACCAACCACAGCAACAGCAACAGCAGCAACCCCTCGAGGAGGAGACGGCCATCAATGCCTACTTTGCCCACGTGCACGGCATCGTCCCCCTGCGTGGACGAGGCCCACTTCCGCGACCAGTGGCGTCGCGGCCCAGCGCTGCGACCGGCCCCTGGCTGGCCGCTGCTCAACATGGTGCTCGTGCTGGGCGCGCTGGCCTTTGGCGACGAGCACAGCTCGCACGTGTACTACCAGCGGGCGCAGGCGTACCTCGACTTGAGCTGCTGGCCACGGGCTGCCTCGAGAGCCTGCAGGCGCTGTGTCTGCTGGGCGGGCTTACCTGCACCTCAAGAACGCGCCCAACATGGCCTACACCGTCATGGGCATGGCCTTACCGCATCGCCATTGGCCTGGGACTGCACCGGCTGCCGCAGCAGCAAGCAGGCGCACCGCCAGCAACGACGGGCAGAGACAGAGGCAGAGGCACAGGCGGCGAGGGAGGCCCCTGGCGGCCGCAGATCCGGCAGCGCATCTGGTGGAGCCTCTTCTGCCTCGACACCTGGGGGTCCATGAACCTCGGCCGGCCCACGCTCGGGCGCTGGGACCCGCGTGCCATGACCGTGCCCCGGCTGGTTTCTCCTGTCGCGGTGGCGCGTATGGGTGGCAGCAGCAGCAGCAGCAGCAGAAACGGAAACGCCGCAGACGACAGACCCCTCGCCCTCTCGCTCGACTGCGCCAGCGCGTTCTGTCTCGTGGCCACCAAGATCCAGCAACGCCTTGCCCAGCCGGCGCCCATAACCACCGACGAGATCTTGCTGCTAGACGGCAAGGTCCAGCGCTGGCACCACACGCTGCCGCCCGTCCTGCTGCACGTCGACCAGTGCCCTCCTGCCCCTTCGGGCGGCCCAGCGATCCTGCGCAACCGCTACTTTAACCTTGCGTCTGCTGCTGCTGCGGGCTGTCCTGATTCGGTACGCCATGCCCATGCCCAAGACCACGAGCATGCCCACGCTCCGGGCCATGCCGCATTCTCCGCCTCGGCCCTCGACCGCAGGCCGTCCACCTCTGCCGCGGCATTGCCTGCGAGGCCATTGACGAGATCCAACTGTCCCTGGTCGGCGCCGACGACAACGCCAACCTGATGCTGGTCTGGAGCGCCGTGTGGTACCTCTATCAGGCCACCATGGTCCTGCTGCTGAGCATAATGGTCGACCCCGACCACGCCGACAGCCCGCGCTGGCATGCATCGGTCGAGACGGCCCTCGTGCTGCTGGCCAGCGCAGCGCCCGTGTCCCGGCGCGCGCAGCGGTCCCGCCTGCTCGTGCAGAGCCTGCTGCAGATTTGCACCGGCGGGGGTGCTGGTGCCGTGAGTTCTGTGGATAAGGGACAGACCGCTGCCGCTGCTGTTGTTGCTGTGCCTGCTTCTGTTGATATCCCGCCGTATCTCCGGGTGAACTGCCTCCTGCAGCAACCCTCACCGGATTGCCCGTCATCCCTGTGGTTCCTGGAGTCCCTGGTGTACCTGGCGTGTCCGGGGTAGCTGGGGTCCCGGGGATGCCTGGCATGTCCAACGACCAGCTCTGGAGCCTTTTTGGCCTCGACATGTTTACAGAAGAATGTATGTTTTTCTTTTTTTTTTCCTTTTCTACCCCCTCTTCATCTGCCTCACTAACGCTGTACAGCATCAACCTGGGGCGCAACGAGCTGGCGAGACTGGCCCATGGGCAGGCTACAGCCAGTTTCAGTTCAGCGGATGATCTTATCATGCAGTCTGTAACTGCTGTATTACGTTAGCCTGGCAGTTTCTTGAAAGGACTTGCTATAGGGATATTCTTGTAATAGTTGTGGGAAGTTGTAATTTAAGCCTACTCTACACGATGCACGGGAACATATTCTTGCTAGATCTTTGCCGTGTAACGCGGGGAAAGATCCGCGCAACCAGGAAGACCTCAGCCAACCAGAGTGCACGTGAACAAGTCACCGCGTTTTAAGAATGAGTATCCTTTCCTCTCGCAAAGTGCACATCTCTTGTTGTTATCGTCAGCTACAAAACTCGCAACCTCTAGCACTACAATGGAAGACCTCTCGTCTACGCAAATAGCCGAGCATGAGCTGTCACTGGGCGACAAACTGGTCAGTGCTATAGGATATGATTCACCCAGATCCGTGAGTCTTTCTCACGGTTTCACGCTGACCTATAACAGAAGATAGAGCCCCTAATCACGGCCACGGGACGTATTGAGCTTCAGTGCCTGTGGCTCTCGGGTGACCAAATCCATCAATCAAAGAGATGCCCGAGTTCTGGCGCTCGATACAGAGAAAGCAGCTTCGGCGCGAGATCGACACGTACAGACATCTGCCCGTGCACCCCGGCTGGTGCCGGTGCTCGACTTTGGCCAAGAAACGGCGACGATGCCTTTCTGGCCATTAAATACATGCCCAAACCGGACCCTCGCCGCGTACCTGAAGCAGAACGAAGCGGCGATCACGGCCGAGCTGCGCACCCGGTGGATTCGCCAGACAGCAGAAGGCGTCGCGCTGCTGCATGCCCACAAACGTCATCCATTGCAGACCTGAAGCCGACCAATCTGCCTCCTGGACGCCGATCTCAACGTCCGTATCGCCGACTTTGGCGGCTGCTCGCTCCTCGGCCAACGGCCCGTACATTCTCGAGAGCGGGCCCTTTTATCTGCCCTGCCGCGTGGAGGGAGAAGGACGCGCTGGGCTGCAGCGTCGCCACGGACATCTTTGGCCTGGGATCGTGCATCTTCCAGATCGTGCCGGGGAAGCAGCCGTATGACGACATGGAGGACGGCGATATTGAGACGAAGTTTACAAACCAAGAGTTTCCGTCACTGGACGGCGTCTTGTGTGCCGACGTTGTGAGCAGGTGCTGGCAGAGCGAGCTCGCGTCCGCCGAGTCTGTTCTTGATGCTCTTACGCTTGAGGAAACAAAAAAGTAGGATGATTCTTTGCTGTGAACTGTTAAAGCAAGTTTGAGGAGAGCCGTCGAAAGCAAACGAAATTAAATGGAGTGTTTGTAATTTAAAAATTTCAGATTACGTTGGACAATACATATTTTGTAACTTAAAATACATTATCCTTTTTTTATTAAACTGAGGAAGATCCCCCCCAAAAATAAGGAAAGAAAACAGGGGCCATGCAGCAACGAAGTGAAGGCGTAATAACAAGACAAAGCCAATAAAACCTGAAAAGGGGGGAAATAAGGAAATTAGGCAAAAAGAGCTTGTCAGCTAGACGAAGCTACCATGACGTTCCAACACTCAATTCATTACAGCAGGAGGCGGGCAGCGACCAGCAGAGCGGCAACAGACGCAAGGACAGTCGAAGCCTTTGTCTGCAGGCCGCTGCTGGTGACAATGGTCGATGAAGAGGGCGATGAGCTGGCGGAGGTGGTAGTAAGTGGAGCCAGAGCCCGAGCTTGAGCCAGTGCTCGAGCCGGAGCCTGAACCCGAGCCGGAAACAGAGCTGGAGCCAGAGCTGGAGCCGCTACCACTGCCGCTGCCGCTGCCGAGCCAGAACCGCTGCTTGAGCATGCAGAGGGCGACGAGCCGGCGAAGTGGCCGTGGTGGACCAGAGCCAGCATCAGAGCAGACCGAGCTAACCGCTACGGAGCTGGAACCACTGCCGGAGCCAGAGCCACTGCCGGAGCCAGAGCCACTGCCCGAGCTAGAGCCACTGCCCGAGCTAGAGCCACTGCCCGAGCTAGAGCCACTGCCCGAGCTAGAGCCACTGCCGGAGCCAGAGCTGGTCGCCGTGGGCGGGTGCTGCTGGGCGACAGCGTGTGGGTCAGAGTGCAGGGGCAGTCAGTAATGGTGAGGGTGGTGGCCTAAAACACGGATAATTAGTAAACGATATAAAAATAAAAATTGAATAAAATGGCCAATGCCAGTTTTACATACGCTGGACACAGTGTAGGTGTGCGACCCCTGGGTGATGGTGGTGGCGTAGGGGCAGTACGTGGAGTAGTTGTCAGTAACGATCTCGGTCGTGGTGGTGGCGCCCTCGGATCCAGCACCACCAGCACCGCCGGCGGAGGAGCTTGACGAGACTACGGCAGTGGTGGTGACGACGCTGCCGCTGGATAAGGGAGTGACCGAGACACCGCTAGCGGAGGAGCTTGACGAGAACGACAGTGGTAGCGCCACGCTAGGAGTTGTCGAAGCACCCGAGGCAGAGCGGTGCCAGGCAGAGCCAGTGGCAGAGCTGCTAGCAGAGCCAGTAGCGGAAGCAGTAGCGGAAGCCAGTAGCGGAAGCAGAGCCGGAAGCAGAGCCGGAAGCAGAGCCGGAAGCAGAAGCAGAGCCGGTGGTAGAGCCCGTAGCGGAACGCAGAGCCGGAAGCCAGTGCCGGTAGCAGAGCCAGGGCTGAGGTTTGAGGCCGACGAGGAAGCCGACGAGGAGGGTAGCCCGTGGGAATGACCGAGCAGTCCAGTCTCCGACAGGACCTGCGAGCTGGAGGCAGAGGTGGAGGCACTGGTCGAGACAGAAGCAGAGGCGCTGTCAGAGGCAGAAGAAGAGGACGAGGGGTAGCCAGTCGGGATGACGGAGCAGTCGGTCTCGGAGAGAACCGACGAGGTGGATGCACCCGCCGAGGCGGAGGCGCTGCCAGAAGCACTGACGGAAGCCGAGACGGAAGCCGAGACGGAAGCCGAGACGGAAGCGCTGACGCTGGCAACGGACGATGAAGACGACGGGTAGCCAGTGGGAATCACCGAGCAGTCTGTCTCGGAAAGGACGGAAGAAGAGCCAGATGCACCCGCCGAGGCGGAGGCGCTGCCAGAAGCACTTCCAGAAGCACTGCCAGAAGCACTGCTGGAAGCCGACGAAGACGAGGGGTAGCCGGTGGGGATGACTGAGCAGTCGGTCTCGGAGAGAACCGACGAGGTGGATGCACCATCCGAGGCAGAGGCGGAGGTGGAAGTAGCAGCCGAGGCAGAGGCGGAGGTGGAAGCACTGACGGAAGACGACGAGGACCGAAGGGTAGCAGTGGGGATCACCGAGCAGTCGGTCTCGGAGAGGATGGAGGACGAAGAGCCCGAGGCGGACTCGGAAGCGCTGCCGGAGACCGGAGGCAGGTGTCGAGACCGAGGACCGATGAGGAGGACGACGGTAGCCTGTGGGAATAACAGAGCAGTCCGTCTCGGAAAGGACCAGACGAGGTCGAGGCAGCCGAGGCTGAGGGCGAGACGGGGGACACAGCAACGCTGCCCGAGGCGGAGGTGGAGGCCGACGTAGGGACAGACGACGATGACGACGACGACGAGGGGTAGCCGGTGGGCACGACGGTGCAGTCCTCGGAGGAGAGCGAGA
This sequence comes from Sporothrix curviconia, assembly GCA_016097085.2. Classification (NCBI taxonomy): domain Eukaryota; kingdom Fungi; phylum Ascomycota; class Sordariomycetes; order Ophiostomatales; family Ophiostomataceae; genus Sporothrix; species Sporothrix curviconia. Next base: position 12,651 of record JADMNF010000097.1, on the reverse strand, counting down.
CGCTAGAGGCCGAGGTCGAGCTAGACCCGGCAGCCGAGGAGGGTGCTGGCGTGCGGAGGCAGAAGAAGACGACGACGACGACGACGACTCCTTCTTGATCAGCGTGAGGGTGTCACCGTTGCCCTGGCCGTCGCGCAGCGCACAAACTCGAGGGTCACGACGGACGCGTTGTGGATGTCGAGGCGGCTGAAGCCGTAAGTGGGTCTGGTCGAGGACGGCGGTCATGCGCTCGATGCTCTCGCCGTCCTCGAGGTAGCTGTGGCTCTCAATGTTGCCGGCCATGCCGTTGACAATGTGCGTGATGGACTTGCCGTTGTGTTGGCGTAGTAGGTGTTTGTTGTCGATGATGCTGTCGGTGTCGATGACACCGTTGGCGGCCAGCGGGAAGAGCGCTCGTACCAGTGGATGTGGCCGGCAAAGTAGGGCGTCGACGCCGTACTCGAGCAGCACGGCCTCGAACGCCTCGCGGATGTACACTCACGGCATGGGGTACGGGGACGCTGGCTCACTTGACGAGTAACAGGGCCGTTGCTCGATGACAAAGACCCTAGGCGTCTTGGTACGGTCGACGCTCTGCAGGTCCTTGACCAGCCACTGGTACTGCTCGTAGGCGGACGTGGTCTTGTAGGCGTTGTTCTCGATGAAGCCAAACGGCCCAGCTGTCAGTGTGATATACGTCACGCTTCTCGGCGGGCTCGCTCGTCGACGCCGGCCGTGTCGCGGATGAACGGCCAACTCGGGGCTGTTGGCGTAGTCCGGTCTCGCCGTTGAGCGATACAAAGTGCGCAGGCCGTAGTCAAACGAAGTACCACATGTTTGCCCACGCCGCCGGACTCGCGTGCCGGGCATGCGGAAGCGGTGCTGTAGTAACGCGGTGAAGTTGCGCTGCGACGGCGGGCAAGCTAAAGTAGTTGAGCTCCGTCGCGGCGGCCGTCGAGTTGGCCTTGTCGTCGACCAGGTACGCCGTCAGCTCGTTGTTGGGACCGTCGAACTCGGCGCACAGCGGCCTCGTTGGTTGCCGGGCATCACCGATGTTACGGCACCTTGGCCGCCACGCGGCAGCAGCCACTGCCTGCCACAGGTCCCAGTTGCTCTCGTAGCAGCACGACTACATGTCGCCCACCGTTGGGGCCGCCCTGGTTGGCCACCTCGCCGGCGGGCAGCGGCGCGTTGTAGCTGTCCGGGTAGTCCGCCGGGGGGCAGCTCGCTGGACGTGCCTAGCACACCGGCCAGTCGTCCGCGCACGGCAGGATGCCCGAGTACCAGTCGTCGGCGTAGCTGATGTCGCCGCCGTGCCAGGCAAAGGCCAGCCCGTCGTCGGCCAGCGCGCTCAGCTGCGCAAACGTGCCTGCGCCGTTGGTATAGCCCATGTCGTTGAGCCACGGCCACCGTGAAGGGCTTGGCGTCGCCGGCCGCGCGCGCCGTCGTGAACTGCAGCACGTCCGACGCCGTGGTGCCGTTGGCCGCCGGGATCTGGTAGTAGTTACGTCGTGTCCGCCTGCAGGCCCGTCAGCCTGCACCTCGTGGTAGAACTGGCTGCACTGCGTCACGGCCGCCACCATCGAGCACGGCGGCGTGCGGTCGTACGTGTGCGTGCTGCCGGTGGCCGTGTTGGTCAGCGCGCCGGCGCTGGTGCCCCAGGCCACGGCCGGCGCCTCGCCCAGGCCGAACGGCGTCTGGTAGTGGATGTTGATGCCGCCGGGCACGTAGGCCAGCGCGATGACGTTGACGTTGTTGGTCGGGTTGGCCGTGCCGGGCGTGACGGCGGGCGCCTCGACGAGCCGCGGGAAGCCCTTGCCGTTGCCGTCGATCGTGTTGTCGACCCAGTCGCCGATGGGCACGTCCGGGCCCGTGTTAGGGGTACGTGGTGTCGACCGTGGGCGCGGCTTGACCGAGGTGGCCGGCGAGCAGGGCCGCGCCGGCCAGCGCCGAGAGCGTCTGCGAGGTGGACTTCATTGCAGCAAACGAGTGACTGGGATTGGGGACGAGCAAAGGAGGAAAAAAGCACACGCAAGAGCCCCTGTGGTGATCAACGAGGAGGTTGAGCAGACCAAAAAGGCAAAGAAGGGAAGAAGAGAAGAAAAAGAAAAGGAAAAAGAAGGAAAAAGGGCACAAAATAACCGGGACCCGGCGATCATCCTTCCCTTACTGTCTTGTCCAAGAGCATGGCTGCACCTTGCAGTACTCGTACGTCGTACTACTTCGAACCTCGCCTGCGTCCACGCACCCACGCTTGCAGCCGGAGGCGATCCATCGGTCCCACGAGCCCATGGGGGCCAGTCCCTGTTCCTTACCGACGACGACAGGAAAACATGGCCGTGAGGAACGGGGATGTGGGCTGTAGACTGTGGAATATGGACTGCAGGTGTGGGTTGGGTGGGTGTGGACGAAGACCTCGTGCTCGTGCACCCGAGGCTGCCGTTCCTTCCACGCCCCCTGTCCGGGATGAACACGGGGGGTGAGGACGAAGACTGGGAGAAGAGAGGCACAGCAAGAAAGGTAACAAAAACGTGGGCAGTGCTGTGATTCGGCGGATGGGTCCTGTCGTGGCCGTGGTGGTCGAGGTTCGTCGTCGTCGAGTACTTGTCTTCGGCTGCGTTTGGTGCCTTCCTAGTCGTCACTGCAAGCAGACGCAACCCACTGGTGGAGAAACAATGTCGAAAAATAAAGTTGGCAGACCAGAAGTCGGTCCTGGTCATCCTCTCTCTCTTTCTCTGATTCGTCCATGGCTGATGTCCCTCGTCTCTCGTCCCTTCCTCTCGTCGTCGTCTTTGGTTCCTGAACCCACTCTCGCACGCTGCCTGTTTGTGGTCGTCGGTCAACTGCAAAGTGGCCGTATTGTGCATTGCTGTGCGGAGTACGAAGTACACTGTATCTTACGTCGTATGCACATATATTTGCTGGCGTTGACCATGTCCACGGCCGTCTGCGAAGTGCGAAACCTTGTTTGCTGTCCCACATCGACACACGCTCTCCCGCAGGCGCCTCGGCGTTTCCAAGCCAATGAAAGAAGCCGATCACTTACACGTGTGGCGGGTCCAATCGCAAGTGTTCTGTCGTCAAAGCGCAATGGGGTGGTCTTTTGTGCAGCGCGGATTGGCCAGCGGGCGCCTTGCCTGTGCACGTGTCGGCCCTAGACAGGGGTACCGTTGGAGCTACAGGCGGGTTACAAAGTGGTTCAGTGGGGCAGCTCTCTGAAAGAGCGTCTTCCAGCGTCTTCCCCATTAGGATGGAGCTTGTTGCGGATGAGTAGCCCCGTCGATACGCAGACGAGCGAGGAGTGTAAGACAGATTGAGGCGAGAAGAAGAAGGAACAGAAGTAAAAGAAGGATAAAATGAGAACAAAAAGTCACCTGGAAATAAAAGAAAGGACAGCTGGAATGCCTGGAGAATAAGCTTAATGTGGGCGCAGACCTCGCGTGGCAGTTGAGAGGGGATGTGCATTCTCTCACCTGTAACGGTCGTGAGATAAGTCAATAACCAGTCATTCATTTTGCTTTCCTCCTTCAACCAGCCACTCTACCTCCATCTGCATGTCCATGGCAAAACTTCCTGTCCAGGAGAGAAAGCACTTCTCCTGGCTGGCTTGTTCTTTGCTGCCATTAGCATGGACTTTGTTTTTGTTTCTGTGCTAACAGTGAAAGGGTGGGGGGGGAGAAGGCAAAAAGGTGAAAAGAAAAAAAGAAGACAAAGAAGGAAAAGAAAGAAAGAAGATAAAGAAGAAAAAGAAGAAGGAGAGACAAAAAGTAGGGGTCAACATGATCATCAACCAACCATATGCCGACAAAATGGTAAGCAGAGCTCTTGCATGAAGTACGAGACGGGAAACTGGAGTTCTTCTTTCTTTTTCTTTTTTGGAGCAACCCTACCAGGACCGTTCAATGCAAATCGCCAAGGAACACGTTTGCTTTTCATTTCTTGATGCCCGTACTCAAAAGTGCCTTCGGTGTGCCTGGCTAGCTGCATCCTAGCAGCAGTCTAGCAGTCTACAGTTAGCGCAATATTAGCGGGTTTTCCACTGAAGATGGAGCACCCTCTGGAATACCCATCTCACCGAACTGACGACATGAATACACGGGATTCCAGTCCACAGACCAAGACCGCCGTTCAAACGCCTCACGACGCCTCCCGTGTGAGGCTCTTGTCCGCATAAGGCTGGGCAACGTGGGCAAGCGATATTGCCTGCAAACGCTGAGCCTTGGCAAAGTCTTAATTAAAAACAAGAGGAGCCCCGTCGTCTTCTCAAGCTTTGCTGCAGACCCATCCTTCCAGGTTCTTTACGGCAAGGAGGTCCTTTGCCAAGACCAATATTGAAGAGAAAAAGACACAACTGACTTGCAGCGTCGGTTCTCGTTTGGTCAAGCGCTGGACATAAAGTTGTCGTTGTTTCCATGGCTGTGCAAGAATCTCTCTATCCGGGTCACCTTAAACGAGTTCTTTCAATCCGATAGTGTTCCTAGGCGAGTCTCAAGACCGCCCTCGGGATTACATAATCCCACTTACACGTATTTTCCGGCCTTACCGAGTCGTATACTTGCCTATTTCGGAAAGACCGGTTCGATCATGACGAGACCTCGCAATGACAGTCACAGTGTTTTTGCAATTGGGCACAGACTTTGCGAATGAAACTTTTGACAATGTTCATCTGGACATGTTGAATATATGTATTTTCTGTCTCCGCCACCGACGTGAAAAACATCGCCGGTTGTACGGCGGCGGGCCTGGATGTAAGTGGCCGTGTATTGCCAGTTCTCTCCAATTAAAGTGGGCCTCTGCGGATTCTCACCAACAAACGCTGCCCTAAAACCGCCCAAAATCGTACATCCGGACGCCATCCGATGTGAATTGCAGCCGAACCGAACTGCGGGGATATCCGATTGTTGTTTGCGTGCTCCGGGGTTTCTCATGGAGGGGAAGGGTTTTCTGGGGAACTTGAAAATCTTGGGGATTTGTTGTCTTTTCTCTCTCTCTCTCTCTCTCTCTCTCTCTCTCACTCTCACATTTTCTTCTCCGTTTCTCCCTCCCGCCTCAACCCAACAAAACAACAACATTAACAACAACCACCCCCAAACACAATGCAGGCAGGCTGGCACCAGTTCAACGTCCCGCGTGTCGTCTTCGGCCGCGGCACGCTCAACAAGCTGCCCGAGGAGGCGGCGCTGCTCGGCGGCAAGACGGCCTTTCTGCTGTCCACGCCCCAGCAGACGGACCAGCTCAACGTCATCCGCGGACTGCTGGCCGGCAGCAGCGTCAGCGTGGCCGGCACGTTCACCGAGGCCACCATGCACACGCCGACAGGCATCACGGACAAGGCCATTGCCGCGCTCATGCGGTCGCGACATTGTCGGATAACGCATCGTCCTCCACCGTCATCGTGTCCATTGGCGGCGGCAGCACCATCGGCCTGGGCAAGGCCATGAGCATCCGCACGGGCCTCGCGCACATCTGCATCCCCACGTCGTACGCCGGCAGCGAGATGACGCCCATCCTGGGCGAGACCGCCGACGGCCGCAAGACGACGCGCAGCGACCCGCGCATCCTGCCGCGCACCGTGCTCTACGACGTCGACCTGACGGGCTCGCTGCCGCGCACGATGCGCGCCACCAGCGGCAATCAAAACGCGCTGGCCCACGCCGTGAGGCGCTGTACGCGCAGAACTCGACGCCCGTCGTGAGCGCCATGGCCATGGAGGCCGTCAAGGTCGCTGTCGGCGTCGCTGCCCGCGCTCATGGCAGACGGCGACGCGGCAAGCCGAGAAGAAGGCGCAGGAGGACGCCCTGTACGGCGCGTGGCTCTGCGGCATGTGCCTGGGCAACGTCAGCATGTCCATCCACCACAAGCTGTGCCACGTGCTGGGTGGCTCCTTCAACCTGCCGCACGGCGAGACGCACACGGCCGTGCTGCCGCACAGCCTGTCGTACGTGGCGCCCAAGATTGGCAAGCGTCATGGCCAAGCTGGCCGAGGCGTTTCCCCGGCAGCAACGGTGACGCCATGACGGGCCTCATACGGCCTGCTGGCGCAGCTGCCCGTCAAGTTGGCGCTCAAGGACTACGGCATGAAGGAGGAGGACATTGACAAGGCGGCCGACATTGCGCTGAGCCAGCCCTACTGGAGCCGCGGCCGCTGGAGCGCGAGGCCATCCGCGAGGTTATCCGGCGTATCTGGGCCGGCGAGCCCGCGCGGGCGGACCTGTAGAGTGCTGGGATATTGAGATGAAATAAAACAAATATGAAAGGATAGACAATATCAAGCACGGTTGCTGCTTTTTGTTTGTACTTGTATTTGTTTGGTCTCGCTCCGTGCTTGCATATCTTGCTTCAGTGATTCAGTGCTCAGTGCTTCAGTGATTCAATCCCCACGCAACTACCCCAACTGTGGTAGCGGAGGCGGGCGTTGGACAGAGTTGGGAATCAGAAACAACTGATTCCACCGCGAAGGGAAGATAAACACGAACGAAACAAAACGCGGGGAATGTTCGGATCGGAGAACGATGCAGCCCACGCGCATGACGGAATCGTCTGTGGTCTGCTATTCCCACTGCAAGAGAAGCCTCGCGATGTAGGCTCTAATCACTCGTTGTTAGTTAGTCGGCTTACTTGGGGTTCCAGGGCACTAATCCCGCAAATTCTGGGGAATGCTCAAAACCTCTGCTAGCGGCCGTTTAGCGGTTGTCGCCAGGCGCTTGCCATGCTGTAACAACTGTATCCCGCCCACACTACCGCCAGCGGCCTTTTTCTCCGTCTCGGCCACGCGCCGCTCCGCATCTTCCTCGTCTCCCTCCCGGACGCAGCAGCTCGCGTCGTGGGCGGCCACGCTCCGCTACGAAGGACCTTCCGCCGGCCGTCATCGAAAAAAACCAAAAGACTTTTTCCTCGACTGGTACGCCTGCGCCATTGGCGGCCGCCACCACCCGGCCGTCAAGGCCATTGATGCCTTTGCGCGCGAGCAGGGCCCAGCCGTGGGCGACGCTGTCAGAAACAGTAGTGAACTGCTGCATCTCCCCCGGGTGCCAACCGCACCAGCGCCGCCTTGCCGCACTCCGTCAACCGGCGCGCCGCCTCGCACGTCGTCGAGCAGGACGATCTGCACAACAGCAGCATGGTGCACCCGGCCACGGTTGTCTTTCCGGCAGCACTAGCTGTTGCCCAAGCTACCGGCGCCGACGGCAAGGATCTGATCACGGCATGCGTGGCCGGCTTACGACGTGGCGTGCCGCATCGGCGAGTTTCTGGGCCCTGCGCATTACGCAAAGTTCCACACGACAGCGACGGCCGGCGTCTTCGGCGCAACGGCCGCGGCGGCCCATCTGCTGCAGCTGGACGCGACCCGACGCTGTCGGCCATTGGCACTGCCGGCACCCAGGCCGCGGGTCTGTGGCAGTTTTCTGGTGGACGCCACCACTAGAAGCAGGTGCACACGGCCACGGCCAGCTTTGACGGCGTCTTTTCGGCATACGCCACGCGGGCCGGACTGCTGGCACCGCCGACGTCTTGGAGGGCTCAGCGGCCATGGCAGCCGCCATGGTCCCCTGCACGCCCTGCCCGGGACGCTCTGGTCAGAAACCTCGGGGGAGCAAGACTACAGCATCCTGCACTCGAGTTTTCAAAGTGGCACGCTTCCTGCCGGGCACACGCACGGCTCGGCGGACGGCCTGCTGCAAATCATGCGCGACACAGCCTCGCAGGCCGACGACCATTTGCCAGCGTCACCGTGCCACGTCTTACAAGGCCGCCATCGATGTGCTGGGCCGCACGGCCGGTCCCCGAGACCGTCCAACCAGAGCAAGTTCAGCATGGGCTTCGTGCTGGCCGTAGTTGCGACGTAGCCGGCCGGCCACGGTTCTCGATTTTACCGAGGCTTACTCTCGCGAACCCGGCCCTGCAGGACTTTCAGAGACGGGTCGAGATGGTGCTGGGATGACGAGATCGAGGCCGGGCCTTCCCCGTCGACTGGGCAGGCCCGCGTAAGTAAAGTCAAGACAACCGACGGCCGCACAGCTTAAACAGTTTGTGCCACGGCAAAAGGGGCGATCCGGCAAATGCACCTGAACGCGGGCGGAGCTCGAAAGAAAAGGCCCGCCGGATTGCCGAGTATGCAGAGATCCGCGACATGGGCAGCGCTTGAGGCAACGTTCAGGCGAGTGTGGAAAGCTCGAGGAGGTCAAGGACCTTGCAGGGTTTCTCAATTGTGTAGAGTGGTTGTGTCGAATCCAGAAAGTACAGTGGAACGTGATCAAGTAAACAGACTAAAATTTTAAAATTGAATTTAATCTAAATATATGTGTTTTGTACATTTTTTTAAAAAACAAAAGAAACATTAAAATATTTTCGTTTGTAAGTACCAAGGCCTAAGATAAGACTTGAGGTTAATTCAATAAATTTAATTTAAATTTGATTCAATTTAATATTTATTAAATTCTAATCCTTTATTTTCTAACGCTACTTGTCTGTGCTCAATGTTTGCCTTTCTCCCAGTATCATTTTAATCGCCTTTTTTTTTCGAGTTTATTTTCATGTCTCATTCGGTCTTTTTTTCGTTTTGTTTCTTTTATATCTTCTACGAGATTTTTTGTTCATTCAATCGATATTTTTCTTTCAGTCGATGTCATCAACCAGTGCATTTAATATATATCAACGATCAAATTAACTGCTGTGATTCTATAAGGTGGAATAGCAATTGTCTTGGTCTATGATAAACTCGGCAATTCCAAAATATTCGCGTACAGCGATGAAATTAACAACAAATTCCGTTGGGGTTTGACTTGGTACAGAGCACGGAGTACAGAGTAACGTCCTTCATAAGTAGTGCGGAATGCTACTAACGGATACGGAGTACAGGGGTTTGTCTTAAGAGGTCGCCGTTCCCGTATTTAGCGACGTGTAGGGGCCGAAGGACATGTTGTTCCTACGTCAGAGGTTCAGGTACGGTCCGGTGGGCGGGGCCAAGGCTGCACTTTCCAATTATGGAAGTCTTGGCCTACGTCGACGATCCTTTTTCAAAAACAGAAAACTTGGAAAAATGGTAAATAAAAAATATTGTGGCTCTTGCCTTGCATGCACCTATCCAAAGCCATGCCCCACGGGGGCAAAAGACCCGCGCTAAAAGTGAAAAGTTAACGCTAAAATGAAAAGTTACTTCCCCGCAAGCTATTAAATGCATCCCAGAATATCAAAACACCTGTATGCCCCTGACATATGCGCCCCCCCCTGGGGTATGATTTGTTATTACTGCCACACTCGCGTACGAGCAATGGCATCTTCTCTCGTCCAATGCAATACTTTCATCCTCATCTGCTTGTATCCATATCTCTTGACCAACGCCTTCCTCTAAGCGCTGGTCTGGCCCTCTTGCCGCTGGTCGGGAAGAGGCGCCGTTGCCGGGCCCATGACGCCGGTCTCATCCTGGTGCTCGGCTTGTGCCTCCATGTCGGTGCCGGCCGCCTTGCGGATCTTGGCCATTTCCTTTGGGGCCGGGGCCACCCACTTGGTGCTCTTGCGCGGCGACACGTGCCTCCAGATACATAGTGTCAATTTCTTCGAGGGTGCGGCCCTGGGACTCGACGACGAATAAAATAGACAACCAGGCCGCCCAAGAAGTTGGTGCCTGCAAACACATAGCCGTAGCGGAAGTCGATGGCGCCCGTAATAAAGGGCGTGAAGAAGGCGAGCAAGAAGTTCCATAGCCAGTTGCTGGCGGTGGCCAGGGCCATGCCCTGTGCACGGTACCGCGAGGGGAACAGCTCGGCCATGATGGTCCAGATCATGGGGCCCCAGGTGGTGGCGAAGCCCGAGAATAAAGAAGGCGGCGAACACAATCAGCGCCACGCCGGCCGGGCGCGTCTCCTGCGGTACTCGCGGTTGAGGGCAAAGTGGCCGACGGAGGCGAAGATCAGGAAGCAAATGAACATCCAGATGCTGCCGGCAATCAACGAGCGGCGACGGCCGTAGTGCTCGACCAGGTACAGGCCGATAAACGTGACGACAAAGTTGATCGTGTTCAGGATGATCTGCGTGATGAAGCTGTCGATGTTGACCGACTGGAAGATGGTCGTGCCGTAGTAGAAGAAGTAATTTGCGCCTATTGAAGCACTGTAGTCAGTAATTGTGTTTCTTATTTCTTTTTGTTGACAGTGCTTGATGCAGAATCCTTACCCGTTAGTTGTTGCAGAGCCTGCAAAGCCACGCCCAGCATGATGCGGTAGGCCATGCGTGGCGCGCGCCACATGCGGAAAGAACTCGCTGACGGGGTTGCCCTTGACGGTCTCCTCGGCGCCAGCTTGGTCTCAATCTCCTCAATCTGCGTCACAATGGACCAGTGGTTGGCCGGCGCGCCGTAGACCTTGCACAGCGTCTCGCGGCGCGTCGTATTTGCCGTGGGAGTAGTCGTAGCGGGCGTCTCGGGGAAGAAGAGGATGCCAATGCCCAGGACGAGGGCAAACACCCAGCCGAGGCCGATGATGATGCGCCACGAGCCAGAGCTCTTGGGCAGGTGCTCGACGGTGCCGTAGTTGAACGTGGCAGCCAGGAAAATAACCAAAGGTGATGAACAGCTGGTACGTGCAAGACCATGGGCGCCACGGATCCACGGCGGCGCCGTCTCAGCCTGGTACATGGGCACGAGCAGCGACAGCGCGCCAATGCCGAGACCGGTGACCCAGCGGCCCATCATGACCTGGATCCAGTCGTGCGAGGCGGAGATCTGCACGACGAAGCCGACCGAGATGATGAGCGTCCAGAACGAGATGCTGTACTTGCGGCCCACGCGGTCCGCAATGGCGCGGCAATGAGGGCGCCCACAAGCGTGCCAATCGACAGCAGGCCGACAATCAGGCCCCGACCGCACGTTGCTAAAGTAGGGCTCGCCCTTGTCGTTGATCTGGCCAAAACGCTCCAGGTAGTCGGGCATCGCGAGGAAGCCCGAGATCTGGCCGGTATCGTAGCCAAACAGCAGACCGCCCATGGACACGAAGAGCGCCAGCAGCAGCGAGCGGCCCGTGATGCGCTTGAGCGGCGAATAGTCGAGGGCGTCCGACGGCGGGACGTTGCGATCCCACTTTTCCGAGGCCGGGTTGTGCTGGTCGAAGAACATCGTCATCGACACCCATTTTGAAAGACATGGTGGATGGTTGGTTCAGCGACAACGGCCTGTGCGGTGTGGTGTTTGTGGTTTTGTTAGATATAAAAGTTAAGGTTGGGGTGATGGAAAGGTAAGAAGACGAAGAGGAAAGTAGAGGTGGTTGTGAAGGTTTGTTTTTGTGATGGCAAAGCCAACAAGTCTGATGGAGAAGGGGCGAGACAAGAGAAGCACGAAAGGGAGGCAGAGAGACATGGCCCCTTGTCGATATATATATACGCATGCATGCCGTTTTTCTTTCCTTCTACTGTTGCCCATTTCTTGCTCCTACGTCAGCCCTCTTTCCTCCCGTCGTCAAGCTGTAGTCCGGTCGTGGGACCTTAGTCAGTGCGCTTTGTGGGGACGCGGTGGTGGCCGTGGTCGACTTACAAGGCCTTACAGGAGACTTACAAGACCTGCAGGGCCCATAATAACCATAATACTGGCCCCTACAGCGCAAACGGCGTGTTCACGGCTCCTAGACAACTGGAATGACGCCTGACAAACAGTCTAGACCCCTACTGAGGAAAACGCACTTGACCGCCCAAACTTGCCCTAATTCAACTAGACTCCGGCCCATGTACTCTGTACTCTGTACCTGGTACTCGCTACTCACAACTAGACGTAACATGCCTGCCCACCGGCTTCCTCGGCAGTGGACCAGGGGGCGTGACCGCGGTCCTGTGCGCGCGCGGCTGCGGCTCTCTGCTATGAATCGGGCCGTGTTTGATCAGGTGCCAAGGAAGAGTCCGGTCCCCTTTTTCTTTTCTTTTTCTTTCCTTTTCCTTTTCCTTGACACGAGCTTTCACATTCTTCGTACGGGGGTTCTTTTGGAATCTTGTCAACGAGGATGACGGGGGTAAAATGCTTCATTCCATAGGGAAACCGTAGGAAAACGCGGCTAACGTGGGAAGGCAAGGCCACGCGAGTGATGGTTGGAGACGAGTTGGAAGATGACCTTGCAGATGCTTGGGGATAGTGAGGAGAGACATTGGGAGGCGGCAATGATGGGACACGAGATGGAGATGGAGGCCCGGATGGAGCTGGAAAGACTGGATGGGTCTGCGCCGATGCACAGAATAGGACCGAATCTGGAGATGCTGGACGGATCAGGGAAAAAAAGATGGGGAAAGGTGTGCGTGGCAAGTGTGGCCAGATGGCTACGAGGCAAAAAAAAGTTGCACAGCAGGTGGACAGAAGAAGAAAGATGAGGAAAAAAAGGGTGGGCTTCGTTTTCTAGAAGGATTAGAAAGATGCCACATTTTGCTGCCGTCATCAAGGTACGAAACGGGTGAGGCGACGGGGTCCGGCAACAGCGACAGTCAGATGACAACCGCCCTTGAGGCCATGGCAGTGTCAACTGGGAAGACAATTGAGAACACAAAGCAGTGATGGGCAGGTTTTGGGGCAGGTCATGAGTTGCGATGGTTTCTTTCTTTTCTTCTTTCCGGCTCTCCTCCCCTACCGGTTCCGCATTTTCTCTTTTTCTGCTTCCAGGTGGCTGGCAGCTGGCTTCGAGATTCGGGCTTATTACTGGC